>JAZHYW010017966.1:0-81147 GCA_037355805.1 Ixodes ricinus
AATACAAACTTGATTACGTTGACAGAGACCGAATGTGTTGGGCACGAAGCACACATTTATTCTGAACGAACGAAGAGAGACTGATGGGAATGTACGTTCGCACTTTCCCCGTTTACTATAGCGGAAAATTTTTCAACAGTTGAATTTGTCGCTTGAGCGCTGCAAAGTGAGCGCCGTATCGTTCACATAAAAAGTATGTAATATAAAAAAAGAAACATTGTCTTGAAAGGACAGCTAATGATAAAAAAAACAAAAAAAAAAAAAAAACATTGTGTCCTTTTTTTGTTGGTTCTCCAACTGAGAAAGTGACCATCTCAACGAAGAAGCAAGCTTCTCTGCTTTTACGTTCTCCTCTTTTCCAGTGCTTCAATTCTCTGCTCTAAGAATGTACTGGTTGTTCTCTCGACGTCCTGACCTTGTTTGTAAACATCGGCAAGGTGTTGGTGCCTATGACGATTGTCGGCGCCAACAACGTCGGAAATTAGTTAATTTCTCTTTGCTTAGCTCGCTTGCTCTTAATCGCGATGTGAGGGTATATATACGTCTTTTAATCTGAGCCTCTGAGAATAATTGTTGTGGTTCTTTGTAGCTCACCTTTCCATTTGTGAACAGTTTTCCGAATAGGCGTCTGATTTGCTACGGATGGGTGGAATCTGTCCCAGCAACTGGAATTCAGCGGTTCTTTTTTTTTTAATTTTATTGGTGCAGTGGTTGTTGAAGAGATAGCTTACGTTTAATTCAGTTGCCACGTTTGCACCGAACAAGACGTTAGTCCTATAAATTCGTGCATCGGAATTACTTGTTTCACGCGTAAAATCATAGTAAAAAAAGAAAAGGCGTTAGTGGTCAAAAACATTTGGGAGGTCACACGACAGCAGATTCCGAGTCGTGACGTCCACTCGTTGATTTCCTGCCTCGTTGGATCTGGCTGGGCTTGACACTGGTGGCTCTTACGATTCGTCGTACACCTTGCACATCTTTGGTCGGAAAAGCACGCGTGGTGTTGTAGCAGTTGGTCGGGGGAGCTTCTGAGGGAGCTTGCAGAATTGTTAGGGAGTTTGCGTTCGTGTGAAGGTGATGCTACTGCGCATGCGCGCCCGCTAGCGTAGCTCTGTCTTTGTGGGACGCACGCGCCGCGACTGACAGCAGCGCCGCCACCGCAGTCGGCCGGACGTCCGAGTCTCGTGTTGTGGTGCTTGGTTAATGTATCAAACCATCTTTCGAGCAAAATAATAATAATAATAATAATAATAATAATAATAATAATAATAATAATAATCGAACAACGGCCTATGAATGCGCGCGTCGAGTATCGTATCGGTGTTTCTGAGTATGGATCTCCTAAACCAGGAAGGCTGGCTGATGGTGGCGACGACCCTCGCGTTGTCTGCATTGTCTGTGATGATATCGCGGAGTCCAGCGTGTGTGCCTTGGCGCGCGATGGGGTGATTTTCTCGCGATCGTTTTGCACGTTTGATCGGGGCAGATAAACGGCGTCCTTGAAGAGAGTTTTAAACGCCGCTCGGCTCGGTCTCCGAGGGAAACGCGGGACTTTACCTCGTTTATTCCTCGGCGCGCGCGTTGGCGGCACCGCGCGCTTTTTCTCTTTGTTTTGTTGTGTTTGTTGTTTTCCTCGGGGTAGCGCATTACGACCGCGTTTATTTATTTGTCTTCTCCTCGTCCGCCTTTTTTGGCGAGATTTTCCGGGTCGATATGGACGTTGACAGCGACGAGCGAGAACAGGAGTAAGAATATACGATCGTACGATATATAAAGAGGGAGATCTTTCCGAAACACCCCTTTGAACGAGAAAATAAAATGAAGGGGCTTCTGTGCGACTGAGGACTCTACTATACTCCCGGCTGGCTGCTATCGCAGATCGGGAATTTCCGGCGAGCTGCTTTCCCGGCCCGCTGCTCGTGTTTGCCTTCGTCTTGGGGCAATTGGCGGTGGAATGTCCCGACCTGTCGCCGACGGCGGTTTCCGCACTGACAAAGCTGTCTGGCGCCGCCGCCCGCCGCTGTTCCGCCATTCGTCGCGGCGGTCGTTCGCAGGCAGTCGACGCCACCGGAGTTTGTCCGAATATCACGTCCGGATATAATTGAATTTCGATTTGAGCATTCGCACCTTTCGCAGCAGACCGCAGCGAGTTTATCGAGGCACTCTTTACATGGCGTCGCGCCGAGCGTTGTTTGAAAGGCGAGAGCCTTGTCTGTACGTGGTTGTGTGTGTGCACGGTGCCCGGCACAGTTGGCTCGAACACATTTCCGCTTTGTCGTGTATCACTACTGGGTACTATTGCTGACGAGCAGCATGTTTACTCTCTTAGGTTGGTGCCCCGAATCGCCACTTTACCCCGAACTACTAATTTTAATTAGTCTTTCGATTGAAAAAAAAAAAAAACGGTGACCGCCTATTTTTTTATGCTATGTCACGCGAAGTACCCGTTTTATTTTTATTTTTTGATTAAATGCGCGTTTTCAATAGCGTTCCAATAATTTTTTTAATTTTTTTTATGTGTTTGAGACTATTTTGTGGCACACTCTCGAACGACTAATGAAGTTGCCGCCGAGCCCTGTGATGTTTCCTATACTAATTTTATATTTTTTGCCTCTTCATCGTTGTACGCATGACATGTACACGTTACCCCCAAAAAGTAACTAAATCCGTTACTCGTCACCGATTTTAAAAGGAACGCGTGAGTTACCTCAAAAGTAACGAGTTACTTTTCACGTTGCTTTGACAACCAAATGCACAACTGTTTTTGTTTCATGGTTTATTGTTTTCTTTTTAGTAGTCGTTGCACTTAAGCAGTAGCTGCCTCTCAAAGCAGTAGCTGCCTCTCAAAGTTTTCATCAGTTATGTTTCCCCGGTTCCTTAAAAATACACGTCCGGCAACGCTGAAGAGACCTACTGACGCGCCCGAAGGAACGGCTGTGCTGTGCTTCATGAAGACCTGGTGAATCTTCTGGAACTGCTGCGCCTTCATTCCAGGACAGCGGGTATAGGTTCATGTGCGTTCTCGTGTTCGCAGCCTCCGGGTTTACATTCGGTCCGTGCCCGGTTCTAGAAGTAGAAGGTTCAACCAACGAACCTTATTGTGTTCGCTGGGTGAAGTGACATTCCGGAGTTGTAGAGTCTCAGTACAGCTACGTTTATGGCTGGACGCGTCAGTCCATCCGTACGTTCGACTGACATATTCAGCGATTTACGTTGCTGTACTGTCATACTGTTTAGTTGTTTTTCGGGTTGCCACATCTTCCTTTGTCGCAATATACGCATACTCAGGTAAGAATAAAAACAAGGTCGCATAAGCGGTGTTGCACACGTTACTCCTCAAAAGTAACGAGGATACCGTTACTCGTTACTTGGCCTTAAAGGTAACTAAATACGTTACTCGTTTCTTTTCTAGAAAAGTAACTAAACACGTTACTCGTCACCGAAAATAGTAATCTGGGTAGGAGTAACTCGTTACTTCTGTAACGCGTTACGTACATGTCTGGTTGTGCGGTACATCGCACCTCTCTGTGAGGCCTTCGGGGCCCTGAGAGCAAAATAAATGAAGTGAAACTCCGGTCCTCTGTTCGCTGACGACACACCATAGCGAATGGTGGGGAAACTATACATACATGCTCGCGCGTTTTACCTCAGCCTGGAGCACTCTACGAAGGCTCAGCATGTGCGGAAGCGTTTAGCTCTACTCTCTTTCACGTGTCACGTGCTGTGTTAGTGCGAGAGAGAATCGCCCTATGTACAGGAGTGAGGTCTCAGGCAAGAGGGATGTCGAACGGATTCCGCACACCGAGCCGCACTCTGCCCCCGTCTCTCACCTTACGATAGACGCTACGAGTCATCGAAGCCAATCCGATGCCGTGCGACCAACATTGGCAGCACCTAGCTCTGCGCGTGTTTCGCCTGCGCTTCTTTTTCTTTTGAAGTTTTTTTTTTTTTTTTTTTTTTAAGCACAGGTATAGTAGGACGTACAAAGCTAGAAAGACTTGAAACAACAGCACGATGCCAATGCGTTCTGACGGGTGGAGGAAATTGGTCTGACCTTCATTTGTAGTTCGAGGACAGCCTCGACGCTCGTTACGGAAGAAGGCACTGGAAGAGGGTCCTTTGGCTGGCTGGGCTCGTAGCGTCTGCTGCGGCCCATCGCACCCTTAAAACTGAGTATCGAGCACGCTCACTACCCGGGAGACGAAGAACGTGAGGAAAAAGTCGTCTACTTCGCTCGCACGAGTTGCGGTGAAGCCGGTAACGGACACCGAGTTCGGATTGGCCATGGATTGAAATGATAGTGGGTAGACCTTAAAATGCTAGGTGCCTGGAGGTCTACTTATTATTTGTTTTCAATCAGCCAATAGGAGCTCGACGTTCTGCAGCATCACCACAACGCCTGTGCAAGAAGCGGACGAACTGATGGTTTCGTAGCATCAATGTACGTAATTAATGCGCGTAAATGTGCGGGCATAAATGAAGACCTCGTAATGTGACCAGCACCTGTAAAGCCAGAGGGATGTTGGATGTTGTCCGATGTTATTTGATTCTCTCCTCCGCCGGGTCCGTGAGTGTCATTCGGCGGGTGCTGGTCGTCGCACGCGGCGCGGCACGAGTGGCCTTTTGACATACTTCAGTTGGAACCTGGGAGACCCCAGCTGGGTGCGAACGTTGGGAGATGTAACGGTATGCACTTAATTGTACCACTTCGGAGGTCTCTTGTCTCGTGTATGCTCGCTCTTGCGATCTACGGTTCAATGTTTTGTCTCGCGTATTCTCTCGTTCTTGCGAAGTTGGTGTTTGCTCTGAGCTGCGAAGCTTTCCCATTGGTGGTAAGAAAACCTGGGATTAGTGGCCTACGTGTCTCCGAGATGCTCCTGAAGTCAGCATCATAGGGGCGCATTCATTTGACGCCATATTTGAGTGCGCTGCTGAGAGCGCATGCTCGGAACGAGCCTACATTAATAGGCTGCTCCCGCAGTCTTGACGATGATGGAATACACGTTGCAAAAGAACCGTGGAAGCTCGCCATCAGCATGCGCTCACCAGTCGCGCACACAGCAATGGCTCCGCCAGTGAATCCCCCTCCTTCCTCCCTCTAAGAGAGACATCAACAGGCCGCAGTCTGTTCACCCTCAAGCTAAGACTGCAGCCAAAGCTACAAGCGCGAGCTAGCCCGCGCTCCTGGCTTTGTGGCGTGCGTTTCTAGCGCGAGTGCTCGTTTGCCCGGATGAACGCTTCAAAGCAGCGACATCGAGCTCTCGTGATTGTGGCGATTGGCAGTCATTGCCAACGCCAGAAATTCCACCTTAGGGTTGAGCGGAGTAAGCTCAAAACATATCCTGGGTGAGTTACGTTAGATTATTAGGGATGGGATTTTTCTTTTTTGTTGCGGTAAAATTTGGCGCGTGCACTTTTCCAATGTTTTTGCATATTCCCCAGCGTAGCCTGCAAGATGAACAGTCCAGCACGGGCGTGTTTGCCGCTTCGTAAAGCAAGTGCGGCAGCGCCTCCACACGCAGCCTTTTTGCTCACCGATGCGCCAGCAGTGAGCGAGGCGAGCAGCTTCTCGCGATGATGCCCGTCGGTAGTAGGCGTGACTTTGCGCTCCTCCGAGCGTAGCGGCGGGCCAGCCGCCGCGCAGGGAGAGCGGCATTTCTGACGATCCGTCCGGCGCCGAAAGAAGACGCAGCTTTCCTTTCTTTACCATCGTCGGCTCCCGTACTGGAGCCTGGGATGGTTTTGTCGGGCAGTCTGTTCCTCACGAGCGGTGGACCCTGACGTGCGCGTCAGCCTGCCGACCCGGACGAGCGGTGCAAAGCGGTCGGCCGTCTGGCGAGGTTGGTCCGTCCGTGCGTGCCTGCCGCCGCCGCCGCCGATGACGACGACTGCGTTCCTGGGCCAGGCCGCCAGGCATTGTTCGCCGCGCGTCGCGAGACAGTTCAACGACTCGGCGGGAGATTGGTCACGCGAGACCGTTGGCGCTCGCTGGGCCTGGCGGCGGCCCGCTCGAACGGGAGCAGGACGGACACTGCCGCCGCCGCCTCGTGCGGTGGCTGGACCCTTGTCGCGTCTCGTCGTCTCGGAAGAACCTTCCTCGTCGACGACCGGTTGCGCCGCAAGCGTCGTCGTCTTCCCGTGTTGGGTGATAAATCACCGCGAGTTCCACAGTGCACGAGTCCCCTAAAAGGACTGGCTGTCCGAGGAATGTTACTTTGTTCCTCCTTCGGTGGAGCTCGATTTTGGTGTCGTCTCATCCGCTAAGGGGTGTATGTACGGAAAGCAACGAAAATAGATCTAACTATAACATCCTTGACTCGATGCTTCACTCGTTTGAAACACGGCCCACTTACTCCCCGTCCTGCTCGAGTGCGGGATGAAACGGCGCTTTCCATGAGCCGTCCGAGTGCACGCTCAGTGCAGTTTGACTCTCTTGCTAGCAGACGCGTTGTTCGTTTGATTTGTTTCTGGTGTCGTTTGAAAGTTGAATAGACATACACTTCAGAATGGGTGCTAACATTCAACTTGTGGCAATACTATGGAATATCGTCGTTAAAGTTGACACTTGAGCCTAGAATTGAGCGTCGAGACTTCTGTCTCCGTTCCCACTGTATGCATACAGCTTCAATGTCGGACATGAATAGACCTTATCAAGCCAAGCATGATGCTGAACGAATAATTGAGATATACCTTTCCGTTCAAGAGATATGCACCCAAGAAGATTATCGTAGTACATCCGACGCTGACATGACGTCACCCTCGCCGCCATCTTGGGACACTCCTCGCGTGTCCAGTGCGGCAGCGGCGATGCGGCGACCTGTGACTAACAAGTACATGTGTTCCATCTGATACTTGCGCTTTATTTTATTAACTCCGTGGCTCACAAATAAATCTTACATTCGATATGCATGCGTCTTATTGGACTCGGCACGACACGTCTCACCAAATTCCCCTTCGAAGGGCACAACGTAGCAAGTGAAAACGGGTAGGCTGTCTATATCGACACGGCCGGAAGTTTTTAGGCGTGTCACGCCTAAATGTTCCGGCCGTTGTTTTGAGGGCGTTTAAGTTTAAGTGCGTTTGACTGCGTTGCGTCGAGAAACGAAAGCGAGTCGCCGGCACATTTGTGCTTCGTATGAAGCGTGGAATCCAATTTAAAAAAAAAGTAATCTTAGCAGACGACATGAGAAGCAGGGACATCCTGGTTTCTCGCAGCCACAACGCAGTCGAACGCTCTCAAACGCAACTCTGCGTAGGGGCCTTTAGGTCTATAAAGACGCCGTTTCTAGGAAGCTCGGCCGATGAATTCAAGCTCCATCACTAGCGGTGTCGACGAGAGGACTAAACCACCTAAAAGCTAATTCTCGCGGAAATGGAGAAAATATTTATTTGCTGTGATTTATCGCACTGCTGTGATCTATCGCGGAACATACTAGTGCCTCGATTCAAGCCTGCTTCACGTAATGCGATTTTACTTGCGATTTCACAATTGCAATGCGTGAAAAGAAAAAAAGAAAGAAAAAAGGTTGTGAGGGAATTTGCGGTGCCCTACGTCGCAGCTGCGAGATTCGCAAGCAAGCGTGCAGAATCGGGCTTCACGCGAAATTTACGGACATAAGACGGCTTTCATCTGGAACTGCTACGAAAAGCAGTTGCCCAAAGCCACGTCCCCACTGTTGGGCATTTGCTGCTGCTGAACCGTCGAATGAATCGAAGAAACGCGTCTGTCGAATGCCACCTTGAGACAAGGGCTGCCCATTACGTCTTCGTCAGTGAATCCCCAAGCGATGGTGCGATTTTACGTGCGACTTAACGACTACAACGCCACTCTTGCATAAAAAAATAAAAAAATAAAAATTGGTTAGTGGCTGCAGTGCCCGACGTCGCAACTGGGAAATCCGCAAGCAGACTCGCAACCATAATCGCACCATGTGAATGAGGATTTAGGTGTGCACCCGATCGCATCTAGCCTATGTGTATAGGACGTGCACGGACTCGCAATAGGAAACTATACTTCTCGTTGTGTGCTGTACGCTAATCCGAGCATAGGTAGCCTGGGATTTGTGTCTCGCGAGTCACGGGAAGCCTTCTCACATACCGCGACCATCTGGCATTTGTTTGTTGGACTCGAGTTTCAAAACAAACCTTCGGACGACGACTGCGGTGTGATTAGAACGTGTATGTCGAGGCTAATCGTTTACGCCGTGCACCTTTGTTGTTATGATGCACATCTCGGTATTTCTTTGTTTACGTCTTGCGGCGTGAAGATTTTGTCGTCTCGAGGGCGTATGCTCATGTTGACGGCTCCCGAAAGCTTGCCAAGTCGTCGTCCCCCCCCCTCCCCCTCCTCTTTAAAGTATATAAATACCTGGGCAGGTAGTAACATCGCCTCCAGTGTATTCTCGCGTTGCGGTTCCTTTGTTTTCTTCCGACGGATAGGCGAAACGCTCCCTCTTCAGCCGTCAACGTCCTCTTGCGTTCGTGACACGCCACTTGTATACATTGTTGCTTGAGGCACATCACGCGTGCCTTTCATGTGCACGTGGGTTCAGGTACTATACTCTTTCACTAGAGGGGTCGTGTAGAGAAAATTGACCTGCCGAGTTCGTTTCCCTGGTCTCTTTGCTCGAGCATGCTATTCCCGAATTGTTTTGAGAGGAATATTGCGTCAATATGTTGCTATGCACGCTTACAAAAGTGAACGCTGGAGTGACCGCTCCAGCATTGTGTTTAGCCTAGAAAAGATATATCCTTGAACATACTTCAATTTATTGGCAGTCGCAGCACGTGACCGAAGAAGAGAGATTGATAGCAGCTGCACCATCTTATTCTCGACGTTTTTCTTTCAGAAAATTCCCCGAACTTCGAGCCGGGAATATTTTTTTGGGGGGTATTTGGTCCCTCGTAGATTGTGTTTCAGCAAAACCTCGACAACCCTAACTACGCATGACTTCACACACGCTTGGCGCCCAACGTGTATTGTTTTGGTTTCAGACGAGGATGGTGAGTAGTTGAGTCTTTGCAAAATAAAACCCATCTGGCAGGCCACAATCTCTTCCCAATTGTATTTGAGTCCTTCCACCAAATGGTCGAGCAGCGTTCGGAAATTGTGTTTTTTCACCTAAACTCGCAATTGTCGTTCGTGCTACCGCGTCTTGTTCTCGTACCACTGGTCGTAAGATACGTCACCTCGCGCTTTTATATTCCTATACTCTTGGCCTGAGCATGTCAATAGTTTGTCTCCGTCTTTCTAAAACTCTGCTGTCTCCTTCTCTAACCCCCAGTGTGAGGGTTCAAACTATACGGTGTTATCCAGCCTTTCTATCGAGCCTCGTTTGTGGTGCCCGGCCAGCACGTGAAAGCAGATGAAACGGAAATCAAATAAGACGGCAGCGCGAGGTCGGTCTGTCATAGCATAGCCTCCTCTATACTCACAAAGCCTGGCAGTTCGACGACGGAGCCATAGTGCCCGGTCGCAGATTTGGAGCGCGAGGATCTGGTAGCACAGAGCATTTCACGGGGAGTCTAGTATTCAGCGCACAACTTTTGCAGCAGGAGCGGACATTCCATTGCTCGGGAGAAGTGTGTTTGGGCGTCTCGCCGCAGCGGGGCGCCCGTCACGTGGCTCTCCTCTCATCCGTTGTCTGCCGCTCTACCTTTTAAATTTCGGCGGCCGCTTCTCGTGGCGATCTGCCACGTTTTGTCAGTGTAGAGGAGGCTATAATCATAACCACATCGCGTTTGTTCTGGTTTCCATCAACTCTGGTTGCATAGCTACTCGCGACTGCAGCGAACTATAGGGGGCGCCCTGGTCAAGCAAAATGGCGGACGAATCAAGGTCGTTTTCGTTGTTCAGCACGCGGACTACCATAAATGTCTAGCACTGCAGCGTAAGATCGGTGTTACATATGAAAGCAAAGCGATTTTTCGACGGTAGAAAGCTTCTTCTAATCAGTGCGTAAGAATGACGCGGCGGAAGCATAAAAATGATTACTGGAAACGGTGTTTGTTTCTATGCTGTCTACGAGAACCAAGCAGCGATAGCAGACGACAGAGTCGAAACGACCTCCTCTACTGAGCTTCCCGGCGTTGCCGCTACGCGGTGTCGACTTCGCTGGAGTCGCCAATACCTATAGCAGCATATGCGCCTCATCATCCACTTCCGCTGCTGCACCACCGCCAGGATCGCGACAGGCAACAAACAGTATGAGACATTTTATGACGCGATCACGCGGAAATCGAGGGACCACTTTTCGAGGACGCGGTCCAATCGGAGACGCGCTCCGGGCAGCATGGTAGTACCGCGTCCTCAAAAAATGGTCCCTCAAAACTGCGCTAAACGCCGCCACAAAAAAAAAAGAAAAAGTAACTTTGTGCATTGGTGCTAAAAAGTGTAGGACAGTGTATACATTTGTTGCCACTTGGGGACCATTTTCGATGCATGGGCGGAATCTGAGCAGACGAGTCGTATAGACGTGGCTGACGCGGCTCCATAGCAGTGCCGAAGGCGTGGGGGGGCTCCGGCGAGTCTGCACGCCGGGGTTGCGTCACGGAGATGCTGGAGCCACGCGCGTGTCGCGGAAACAATCGAGGCAGCCTGTGGATTGCGCAAGCAACGCGGCTGCGGGGGGAAAGGGAAAGGCGCCTCTCGGTCTGGAGGCTTTCTGTTTTGTTCTGCGTTGCTCGCAGGCTGCGCGCTTCACTTCCGTAAACAGTGGCGTCTGGACGTCGGCACGAGCTGCCGCATCTGCCGTCGCCGCCCCGCGCCTCCGCGTTGCTCGTGCAGACAGCGCTCGCAACGGCGGCGGCCTTGTGGCGCTGGCGTCAGCCTCGGTGGGCGCCTCCCCTCCGATTAGGACTGCCGGGGGTGTACCGTCTATGGCGGACGTCCGATTGCGTGTGTGTGTGTGTGTGTGTTTTCTGACTTATCGCGGAGCCCTCGATCGCTGTGTGGTTTCCAGTCCGACGTTCTGGCCTCTGTCGCGTGCGATGCCTGGTTTGCCGTGTAGCTTCGTAAGCTCACATCTGTGCCTATTGCGACGTGCGCGACCAACAGCGTCGATGTGGTCGACCGTCATTGATTGTCCGAACGATCAATCTTGAGTATGATAAATTCTACTTTAATTAATGGAAATAATTAAAAAAAGTCACACAGTCAACTTTGACGGTGTTGGTTCAGATTTTTCCCCGTGGTCCCCGATTTGCTCGAAACTTTGCTAAACACACCAACAAACATGGTGAAAACATTAGGCCAAAATATTGTCGCGCAGAAAATTGTAATGTTTCTCCGTTGACGAAGTTACTGATATTTAATGAACAACTGTTTATTTAAGGGATATTTGATAAACCCTTTTGTAACGGATATGGTCAAGTCGTCCGTGAACTTCGGAGAATACTCCTAACCTCTGGCGACATCCCCTGCCGTCCTCCTCGACCACACCTTTAGCGGGTGCCTCGACCACAGCCAAACTCGACAAACAAGCATCCACACAAAAGCGCGCGAGCCGAACTCCTCCACAGCCGTCTGGGATCTCAAGTCTGCGAGTTAGCGGGCGAAAGACTCCACAGCCGAAGGTGATTGGACGTTCAGGTTGGCCCCCAGAGGAAGGGGGATGTTCATGTCTTGGTATCCAGGAGTTAAGAACTCTGCGGGAGAGAGACCCTTTGGCGTTTGCGTATACTGCGTTTAGCAGCAGTCTGGAGCCATCCGGGCAAGCAATCACAGAGGGTTTTCTTAGCACCAATCAAAAGCTCGGAGCCCAAAGCAAACATGGGCATGCCAAAACAAGCGCAAACACAAGACAAAACACATTTCGAACGAAGTTCACAAGATCAGTTAAGACAACACAAAGAAGGTACGAAGGCACGATCGCAAGAGCGGGCGCGTACACGAAAAGTCAGTAACCAAAAAGGAAGTACGCAAGTATATGTATACAACAAAAATCTATATAGCAGCAAAAGCAAACCCCCCTGAGCACGTGGAAACCTTTCCGAAATTGCCTGAACCTGGCTCTTTTCGGTTAGCCGGTGCCGACGACCAGAACTTCAAGAAGAACGGTCCGTGGAACAGGGGGCCGTAAATATGTCAAAGAAAGACATGGACCGTCTCACTAACACCCCAAGTGGGTGTCTTCGTGAACCACTTTGAGGGAGAGACTTCATCCGGCTCGCGACGGCGACCAGCGGCCGACTACACTGTGGGACCCGCGTAGGTGCCCCAAAACAAAGTAAAACTAACACAACAAAGCCCCGAAGGCATAACTTCGTGACAATATATATGTATATATATTTTTTTCGCCAAATCATTGATTTTATAATTGTAGTCCTCACCCAACAATCGCGGACGGGTGCGACTGATATCTGTCGCTGTGTGTTCACTGCTCAAAATGAGTTTCAACTTGTTGAGTAGCCACTTGCGTTTCCATCGTCCAGTTCCGACCGTAGTAATATTCTAGACTCGTTAGAGAAGTGCGCTCGGTTCGGCTCGTATTGGAAACGAGTGCTGCGTTAGCATTGGACGAGGACTCTGATCCGATCACAGGCTTCGGGCCCAAGAAATATACGACCACCAACAGAGCCAGATTAAGAAATTTTGGAGCCCTGGGCTAAAGTGGCTTCTGAGGCCCTCGTGATAATGATGATGATGATATTATCACTGATTAACATAATACGTTAGAAGAAGCCTAAGGTATTCTTTTTTTTTCATTTGTACCTTTTTGAGTTAATTTATGAACAATGCTGTCACTCAAAAAATTACACCATCTTCCCGAGGGGAACCATGGGGTGATGCGGAGCATCGTGTTGGTTCCGAGGAAAGAGTCAGTTGCGTGCAGACGTCGAGAGATGGCGCCACCGACTGCCCTAGCGTTATCCCCTACGCGAGCCTTCGTCGCGGCTCGCGGCAGAGAAACTTGGAACGCTCGCCGCTCGCAGTTAATTTATTTTTTCACACTTGAAGGAGAGGAGACTAGAGGAGGAGAGTTGCGCGTGCGCGCGCGGTGTGAGGAGAAGCGAACGCACGCGCAGTGCACGCAGCTGGTAGAGAGAGAGAGAGAGCGGAGAGAGTAACGCGCAGCTGTTGGAGAGAGGGAAGGAGGAGAGTTGCGCGTGCGTAGTGTGACTGCGGACTACGACGTCGACGCCGCGGGACATAGACCCGAGCAAGAGATGCTCCGCATCTAAAAGGGGAGAAATCTGATAACTTCGAGAAAATTCCTATTCATAGGCGAACGGAACGCGGTAGTCTAGACTGCCCCGTCTCGCTTTCCAGTAAGCGCACTGGGTCAGAAGTGCCGAAATGAGCTAGCCACAGAACATCGGAATTTCGATAGTCTACTCTACACTGTGTCATTAACTCTTGTCTTTTTTTTTTTTTATAGCTTGCTTTAAGGCACGAAATCCGTGAGTCGGAAAATGACTGGGAATGTTTTGAACCTTAAACGATTTGCGCACGAAACGAAACACACACGCTTTGTTTGGAGTTGGACCATGCGGTTTCGTTTGAACAGCTTCGCAATGACTAGCGACCTTTCATCGTAAATGTACGTGTCCTCTCTCCCAGAAGTAGGAAAATATTGCTATCAATTTTAGAAGTATTGCGATTCTTGCTCGATGCACTGGGTTCGAAAGTTATCAGGTACGGCGGCAGGCCACTTTGCCTGATCGCTTTCTACGCGGATGGCTCCTACCTCGAGGGGTTACCGAGACAGTTCCAGGCAGTTGTCAGAATCTGTGGAGGGAGATGCAAGTGTTTCCGAGACACTACTACTTTCGTCGACAGCAGCCGGCTCCGGTACAGTTGACTGCATATAGTCCCCGATGCGTGAGCAACATTGTTGAGCACACCGATGGAGGGGCTCCTTGAGACAGTTCTCCGCGGCTATGATGGCGGATTGTTAAGTGGTCCGTGGCAGACGCTCACACGTGGTACTGAGTGGGAATGAACAGAGCAGACGAACCAGCAAATCAGGCCAGTCTCCTTGGCACGTAATCAGTTTTTTTTATATTTTTCGATGATCCAGATGGCAGAGTTTTCTTTAAATGTCTTTGGGCAACTGGTTATATATTTAAACTTCGGTGGCTTTTCTCACTTTCTCCTTTTTTAAACTCTGCTTTTTACTTAGACGCCCCAATGACATGCTTATGACCTGACATTTCGACTGAATTTCAAGGACATGTGCCACCCGAAGAACGGCCTCGTCCGAATTTCCAGTTTTCGTGACTCAAACCAAAGCCCTAAAAGAGGACGGACAGACCAATAAGTGATCTGGTTGGCCACCTTCTACTTTCACTCTCTGGTTCAACGAAATCGGTCATGAAGCCCAGTAACTATGAATGTCGTCCATTTGTTGTTTGCAGCGCAGTCTCCTTTCCCATTATTTCTTTTTTATGAAACCCAAAGGATGCTTTTAGATGTAAGATTTCCCCGATGGCTGAAGGAATTTCTTTTGACTTGTAATATGCAAGGACATTTCAAACTCGTTGTCATAGAGGAAAGGTTCTCCACGTTGCACAAAGGTCCCCGCTTTCCTAACAGGTCCAATATGGAAACAATGAACTACTTCGAAAAGTAAAACCATGTATGCAGCTTTCGACGTAAACTTATAAGCTAAGAGCCCACTATCGCTCCTAAAAACAAGCGTTAAAAAATAAAATAATAATAATAATATATAAAACAAAAACAAAAAAGTTTTTTTGTTTGTTTTTGTTTTGTTTGATTTCACTTATGACAATCTCCACTCAGGCCTCCGCAGAGACAACACCTCTGTGTCCCCTGCCGGGAACCATCGGATTCAAAGGCAGCGCTTCAAAAATACAGTTTTAGGCACGAGCACAATAATCACGAGGACAGATGAGACGCCATTTATGATGTTTCCCTTTTATTTTTTCTAAAGAGGGATTTAAAACCCCAGAAAACTAGAAACCCCGCCCGCCCGCCTCCCCCCCCCCCCCCCGCCCCATTTTTTTTTGTTTTTGTTTTGCTCAAATTCGTTTTGAAAAGAACGCGAGAAGTAATCGGGCCTTTCTGTAGACCAACCGAAAAAGAATTAGGAAAAGAATCGCCGCGCAGAGTGTTATTTGGTTTCTCTTGCAGTGTGTGTCTTCGTCAAGATCTCTTCTCGAATGCAGTGGTAATATTTTCCAAAATATTTTGTTTTATCTTGCGTTTCCGAGGGCCAAGGCCCCTTAGCCCGTACCTTAATCCGGCCCTGTCCACCAATGTTGCTTGGTGGACTTTGAAAGAGTGTATTCGCTCGCGTACTATTGCGTTCTTTCTGGACAAGCAAGGTGGAAATGACCGGCCCTCTCCGGATACCCGCCCGGAGAAACACACGCGGATTTTGTTTCTCCTCGAAACGACAGCGAAAAGAGCTGCGCGCCACGTGTTTGGCGTGTAAAAAGTTGGCCCGCAAAGGGCGCGTCAGCAGCAACAGCAGTCGTCGTTTTCATGGTCCTCCCCTCACTGCTCTTTTCTTTTCCCCGGTTGGACTGGCATGCCGAGCCGTCGGTTGTTCTGCCGGCAGGGTCCCTGAAGCTGGTTTCGGGTTGCCCAGCGTGGTGTGCTCCCTCTGGCGCAGCTGTCCATGCAACAGCCAGCACCCGCCGCCCCCCCCCCCCCCCTTCCCCTGCGAGCGGTTGCCGCCGGAAACGCTTTCCGCGTGCCTTTCGGCTTCGTCGGACCGCCGCCTCCGGGCTCTCCGCTGGCTGACCCGGTCGCCATCCATCTGCATGAAGAACGCCCGGTTGTTTGGGGCCGAAGGGATCGCGCTATTTTCGTCTCACACGCGCATGCGTATCAGCACGGTGTCGTCCGAACAGAACGTTTTAGCATACCGTTAAGGCGAGTTCGCACGTTCGCGTTTTGGGGATTTCGTTGCAGGCGCACCTCTTACGACGAGTAGATAGCATATATGTAACGGAGGAGCAACTTCAACCATGCGGAGCGTTTTGCAATTTCATGGCGGACGCGTCTTGCATTGATGCATCGCAATTGCGCATGCGTTGCGCTGGCAAGTAACACACACACATAAAAAAAAGACAGGTCGTTGAGACGTTTGCAGATGAAATTGCGGATGGTGTCGGACATACGCAGGGCGCAGCAGTCACTCCTCGGTTCAGGAGTCCATAACTTGCGTGTGGAGTCGGAGCGAGCCACCACACTTCCTTTACGTTGTGTACGCGGGGACGTTAGTAGCTCACGCTACACGCCGGCTATTGAAAACAGGCCCCGCGTAGCGTGCGATGTGATATCGCCTCTCGACACTCCGGCCCATCCGCAATTTCTCCGGCTCTCTCCTTACAAAAAGTATTTCAGGCAGTCCATAGAAATCCTATCCACATTTTAACGATCCTTTCAACTTCCTATTTCTGGGGTCTCCATCCAACAGGCGGGCCGCAGCCCTGGGACGCGGCCCGCAAGTGTCCCGTGGTTGCGAGCTTCTTTCCTATGCCTCGAGCGCTGCATCCGCCATAAATAACGACCTCTTGTCCATTCATTTTCACTGGAAACGTAGCTTTGCTCTTGTGGCGTTTCATTTATTATTTTTTTAGATAGAGGAATGTGTTGACTTGCATACAGTTAAGACACAAGTATTTAATTCTGCAATACAAATCGCTAGGAAAGCAAAAACTACCGCATGAAAATGTTTTATATCGAGACGTATTGAACTGGGATATTTCCCGAGTGAAGTGAGCGGCAGGGTATCGAGGGAAAGGGGGGGATGGTGGTGTTTTAAATCTTGTAATAACTTTTGGTATAAAACCAAAATAGTTGTATGAACAAATCAAAGCTTAAGGCGGCACTGGCAAAACGGCTATTTTACAAAAAAAAAAGCAAATAGTACGAGATCCCTTCTGTAGGAAATCAATGGGTATCGCTGAAAGACTTGACTGCTTTGCAACGTGGAACACCATCGCTGTTATGTGTATATATTTTTTTGTCCTAAAATATATTAACCCGCACTCAAATCAGTTTGAGACCCCTGTCCTATCCACTCACGTTGTTTCGACAATTTTCGGTAGACTTTCTATGGACATTCAAACGAAGTTTATCAGTACAGACAATACTAATGCCATAGAATTTCTATCACCACGTCTCAGTAGACTTTCTGTCATCAGGTTTATAATATCTAGACCAGGCACGTAGCCAAGGGGGGGGGGGGCATGGGACCTGCCCCCCCCCCGAAATTCTCTATTTTGCTGGGGCCTCCTCTCCCCCTCCCCCTCATACAGCATTTTGTCATGGCGCCCCCCCCCCCCCCCCCGGAACAAAATCCTGGCTACGTGCCTGATCTAGACTATACTTCATAGCATAATAAGATGCAGTGCGGAGAAGCGACTACTTCCTTGATGAGGCTGCTTTTTTCGACTGTGTCAAATAATTATCCCTTCTTGCAATGCTTTATAGGTGGAGATGCAGTTCACCAACCCTTATAAACCACATTTTGTATCGACTATGTGCGAAGAAAACAACAACACACTTGTCTTATTACCTTCTGGGATGATCCTCGGTCAATTGATTGCTTTTCAAGCAATTCGATTTTGCGAAAACTACTCGTCGCAAAAAAAGAAAAAAAAAGCTTGTGTTGTTTTCGTGTTGGGCCAGGGGCCTATTTAGGAAAATTATTAATTACGGGATAAGTAGATTGTTAATTAGTTTTGCGTAATTAATTTTTTAAGTATTGAGTTTAAGGGCATGGTTTCAATTAGAATCTTGCTGAGCATCATCGAATAACACTAAATTAACAAATTGCAGAACGATAGAAAGCACGCGCGGTATTTTACGGCTTTCTGAAAAACCGCGCAACTTCGACGGGTTTTTAGGTTTCGGTTTGCAATCGGAGCGCTTCTCGGCCCCGACGGCACCGCACCCCGTGGAGAGATAGTGCAACCAGCCTCTGCTGCGTTGCGCGTGGGCAGCGCAGCAGAGCTTGGTTTCTGTCTCTCAAATATTTATGTCAGCCCCCCCCCCCTCTTTTCTTTATTGAATGCTCTGCATGAACATGTAAGGTATAAATAAATAAATGAATTAATATAGACTATCACAACGGACTTGCAACGACGACGTTGCAGCTTTCCACAAACGTTTTCCCCTTCACCACCGCAGTGCTGCGTGCACATTTTTCCTTTCTTTCCATTATATTTGCCCCCCCCCCCCGCAACACAGATAGCCCAATACTGAGTATCCCACCGGGACGGCGGGCCCACCTTCCCAGGCAAATTTTTCTCTTGATAGGCTACACGGAGCCGGCGGAACTCTGGAGTCTGGAGAGGGAGAGTAGAAAAGGCCTATTCACGTCGGGTCCGCGATTCCATGCGTTTACTGCTCCGTACGGGAAAAAGCGTATGGAAGCGGACTCTGCGCTTCCATTCGAATTTCGATCCCCGCCTCAATGTCATCGTCGTCAGTGAGCGGATGGAAGTGCGCCGTACTCTTCGAGGAACGCGGTCAGTCTTCTAGTTAGAGTCCACAGATATTCTTCGGGTCAGAGTCCGCGGAGATTGTTCAGGTTAAGACTCTTCGGTTTGGGGCTGATTCATTTGTTTGCGTTTGAGTGTGGTGGAGTGCGTCGCGACCGCGATGTGGCCGCTCACGACCAGAGAACAAACTGGCACGCTGGGGTCACCTGTCAGGTCGCCCTGGACTATCCGCGTAAACAAGACCAGGTTTTGCTGTATTTGCGGCGTCAAAGCCGCGTGCTATCCACGGGAAACAGTCGCAATAAGTTATTACACGGTCCGGATTATCTCGAGCCCAGGTGGAAAGAACGGTGCGTAAGGTACGCAAACCCGCAATGTTCCGGGGCTCCCCTGGTAGGTCTCGTGGTGGGCACTCCAAGGCAAATGCGTGAACCGGCAGCTGTTCCGGGGCTTCCGCTGTTCGAGTGCGCGGTCCCCCTTATTCTGGGAGGGCGATAAATCTCGGGACCCTCGCTGTCAAGGACGCCGACATTTCGTCACCGCCTGTGCACGGCGCGCTGCATGCACGCGGTGGTGGCTTCCCGATCCGGGTCGACCGCCGTCTCTTGGGCTTTTCTCCTCCAAGTCAAAACTGGCTCTCTGGCCTCCTCCCCTTCCGGTTTTATGGGATGTGACGGCATCGATGACGCGCCGTTCATTTGTTAGCCGCAGTCCCGCTGCCCCATTAAAAAACACGCTGTTCGCTGCCGACGTGAATGGACCTTCGTTTTTGTCAAGCACCGTAACGTATGTTTCATCAAAATACATTTCTTTCTTTCTTGGAGTTTTTTTATGCGTTTGTCTCGCAAGCATATCGTCAAATGCGCCAGTCCGCGAGGCCCGTGTCTCGAGCGGCCCTTGGATGAAAATGGCGGCACTCAAAAAGCAGCCCTTGGAAGCGAATCGCGCTGGAGCATGCACCCGCTCGTGTCTTGCGCGTTTCCACAACACTGGTTGGCGGTACTTGTAAAAAAAACGCCTTTATCAAGACTTTTTTAATATTATTATTACAGCGGAGCTGTTAAGGGCTAATTTCCCCAGTATTGTGTCCGTGGGCGAACAAATCTTGACACAAAACTCTGGACAGCTACCGCCATCTATTGGCGACGGCGGCAACCAGGTTGCCGCCGTCGCTCATAGATGGCGGCAACCTTTCCAGCCTTTCCACTCTGGCTTGCCGACTTGCAGCTCGCCATTACTTCATTCCCACTAGTACAGCTTCGCTGGTCTTCCTTCTTCACCAAAGTTAAAAGGATGCTTTTTTTGCTTTTTGTTTTTTTCAGTGGAGCGCCGTTTGGGGTGTTGCCTGCAAACTATAAATGAGGGCAGACTAATAGCGAGTTCGTTTCACGGCACTCGAGCCCACGCGTGCCCACTCGCAGCGTGGAGCGGGTTTGTTTCAGCCGGCACTCCACGAGTGGTTGCACTCTCCGAGTTCGTTTCAGCGCTGGCACCCCACGCGTGCATGCACTCGCTGCACCGAGAAAATCGGGAGTGCGCCAAAATGCAATCCCGTCATGCCTCGCTCCGGCGAGGAGCAGGAGCAGACGATGAGGGTTCGTCTGCTACGATGTGTCGCGGAAACGAAAGGGAAAAAAGTAGATTTTCTGATAGAAATCGCGTCCCGCGGGCAACGGAATCAAATTTGAGCTTGAATTGTGAGCGTCTGCTATTTCATGAAGGAAGCAATTGACAAACCGAGCTTTATTTGCAGGTTTTAAGTCGCTCTGTTGTTATACAGACGCTAAAATATACCAGTGTGTAAAGAAATTCTTAGAACAAACGCATCAGCGGCCCCCGAGATATGTTTATCACCATCCGTGTGCGGGTGAAAAATTTAACATTTGTCGACAAAACTCCGCCAGCAGAAACCTGTGACTGCCCAATAAGCATCAGAGAAAGCTAAGCAGAGTGACTTTACCCGAGTCTTGGGCAACATCATCATGTTTAACATTTACCTACGTCAGCTAACTTGCCCCGTCGTATTTTGTTCGAGAAAACTATCGTTCTCGACGCCCTCACCAAGGCTAATATCTGATCCACCTGTAATGACGATCGAAATCGAAAGTCCCACGAAATGTTTTGCTGGATATTCCAACAGATTAGTTTTAAGCCGTGCCTTTTCGGTGGTTCACGCATACTACCATGCTCAAACGGGTCAAGCTTCTGCTCGGACAGCGTCAGTTTTCTTCAGTGTAAGCGGATGCAAAGAGATCGCAACCAGCTTCTTTGTAGACAGCTGGTTGCGGAAATTTACGCTGTCTGTAACTATCTCTACGACAGCCGAGTAGCTTGAAGTCATCGCAAATATAAACTACAGGTTGCAGCGACCAACGTTTGTAGATAAACGTTGGTAGCGACTGCACTCTGGCATTCCTACCCATCACTCCGAACAGAAAGGCGCTAGTTTCGGTTTGAGGTTGGTACCTTTTCTACAACATAGATGGCGGCAGCATCAGTCTTCTGCACTCGGTGCATTGGGCGTGTTCGTTTGACTCCAGTTCTCGGCGTAACACTCTGCGAGTGCGATGCATTCTGGGAGAGAACTCGAACGGTGCCAGTGCGTGTGAAACGAACTCGCAATAACATGCCTCCTCTGCCCGTCAGACTACGCATACATTGCACCGTGCTGTTGTATCGGTCTTCGTTGCTTCACGGCCGGACTGGAAGCGCGCGCTCTCTTTCTCTTCTTACGGCCTTTGCAATTAGGGCAACCGCCACCTCCCGCCGCAATTCGCGGGGGGCGCTGTCACCTCACCCCTGGGCTACCATTTGCCGTTTGCACGGAGCGCGTCTGACAGTGTATCTCGGCGCTGTCGCAACTTGCGGCCGAGATTTTTTAGCCTTTGACACCTGATTTTTACGTTTAGACCCTCAGCCACTATCTAATGCGCTTCTGATGAGCCCAAAACGGTAAATATTTGACGCACATCTCCGAGAGATTCGGAGTAAAAAGTAGTAAGTAGAGACACCGAATGCAATTGCGGAAAAACTATACTCGTCTTTACCTCCAGGACGTCTGTTGCAACTCAAGAACAGGAGGAGACGGACCCCTTCTACGTGGAGAAACTTTAAATAATAAATAATTAGTACACTCTCGTCAAATGTGAGCAGGCCTAATCTATATATTGCCGCGGTCTGCATCATCATTTCATAGGCCGCACATGAAGTCGGTCAGCTGCTCTAGACGAGGGTGTAGACGTCTGTACAATTTTCGCACAGTGCATATTACAGCCTAAAGTGCTTCCTCGAGGGCTTGTGCACATATCCGGCTGATTTTCCGTTTCTGTCCGTGACCGTGTTTTCATGGTTAATCATAAGTATTCTGAGTGACTTAAATCGGAGCGAAGTTCAATAAACCGTTGCCAAAACAACAACCTACGAAGCTCGAACACCAGCGCAAAGCAACTCAAAGGGACTCACGGAGTGGGTTGAAGTGGGGTGAGGTGGTTGCCCCCTGGCGGCAAGCAAGAGAACTATATACGGAGAAAAAATGCCATTGACTCCCGGGCGATTGCAAAGGCCGTAAGAAGAGAAAGAGAGCGCGCGCTTCCAGTCCGGCCGTGGTTGCTTCTTCCCCAGTCTACCGATACTCAAGAAAGAACCCTGAAAAAAGACGAAATACGCGCATAGATAGGCGCAGGTGCTGAATGTGTCGCTCGTGCGGGACGCTGCCCTCCGAAAATGCCAGAAGCAAGGGCTGGGGGTGTGTATGTTCGTGATCACGTGTACGAAGAGTGAACGCAACAGTGTGCAATGTGCGTGAAAGTGATGTGTACCTTTGCAGCGGACAATGAGCGAAGAAGTATACAGTGCTAGCTGAAGGATAAATTTTGTACTTTACGAAGCCTTTTAGCGAGGGCTTCGTGAATCTATATAGCCACCCGCTTCTAGTTTTTGCTGCTGCGACTGTGTCTCGTCTGTGATCCTCCTTTTTTTCTTTTTTTTTTTTGTTGAAAAGGGGGGGGGGGGTCGTTTCTTTTTTTTTTTATGCAATCATAATTTTCTTTTTTTTTTAATTTTAAGTTACGGAGTTGCGGGCGCCGTTTCTAAGGCTGCCAATCTCTCCACCACCTTCATTTCTCTCTCTCTCTCACTCGGGGGCAGAGGAGAGGGTGTACGGGTGCGCAAAAACTTACTGGAAAAAGTCTTCATGCATGTTCGAAGTTTGCTTAATACATGAGTATGCTTCGAACAGATCTATAGACCTTTTCTGTGTACTCTCGTCCTCAGCCACCTAGTAGGCGTATTCGGTATGGGCGACGAAAAAATACTAAAATGTTTCAACCTGTAACTAGTAAAAAAATAGAGGGGAGGCAAAACGATAATGTGTGTCGGTTACGCTTATATCCCAAGTTTCTTCTGCTATCGTGGCGACGGCAAAACAAAGTTTCCGTCCATACTGGAAGTGACGACAATTCAAGATGGCGGCACCCTTGATGAAAGGGTCTATAGACAGTTTTTGTCTGACCATCACACAAGGACGGAACGAGGCAGTGTTTGCAGACTGCCTTTTGTATGGCGTATTAGCAGTGTGAGCGTGGCTTTATAGACGCCCGCGCGTAGCCACTGAGCTTTCGCGAATATAGTTCGACGTTCGCACACCAGTCGGTCTTCGTGTGGGCAGGCACGGCCCGTGCGCAGAAAACTGCGCATGCGCGGACAGCAGCGCTACCGAAACGGCGTGACGTCGGTATGCGGTGTGTTTGTCTATGGTGTTTTTTAAAGCAAGAAATGCTTCGATGCTCTCCCCCCCCCCCCCCCCGAAAAAAAAAATTGTTTCTCCGTTTGTGCGTTTTTTGCTAATCGAGGCGATTATAACGATGGATCCTTCACTCTCAGTAACGACTCTTTAAATGTCTTCTAAATAAATGTGAACGATCGCACCTTGAAAACACTGCATTTCATGCATTATAGAATTGTAAAAGAAAAAGTCGATGCCATCTTTTTTTTTTTATGCATTAGCTAGTATTTACATTACAGGGAAAAAGCTGACGGAGACTATCTGCGGACAGAACCGTGGAAAGGGAAGCGTGCCGCTTGAGAGAGGAGGAGAATAGTGAAGGACAAAGGCGAGAGGGAGGCGACGTCAGGAAGCCAATGGGCGCGCGGATGCGGGGGCGAGTCTGAACTTGCACTTGTGCGGAGAGCTATGCCTTGGTTTGTGCCACGATGTGGTCAAGTACTAGTGCTGGTCCAAGTGCTGGTCCATTGGTGGATCCTTGGGAAATGCGTCAGCATGACCCTTGGGAACCGACACACACGTCCCCCTTCGGGAAACGCAAACGCGGACTCCGTAACAAAGCCAAAAAGAGGCTGCAAAAAATAGAGGAAGCAAAAGAGAAAGCCAAAAGAGAAAGTTGAAGGGGTCAGCATTAGCGTTTCCCAAAGGAGCACGTGCGTGGCTTTTTTTATTTAAGGTTTTGGCGTTTGTGATTAGGACTTAGCAGCGAAGAAATGCTGCCAATGTGACCGGTGGCGCCACGGAGCCTATGTATTATTGGTGCTAAACAATCGATAGCACCATCGATGCTATCGAAAGTGGAAGCCGAGCCTCATTATCGATTGCGAAAAAAACAAAAAGAAAAAAAAAACTATTGGCAGTATACCATCGATTGTCGACTATCGCAAGACTATCGATAGTATACTATCGATAGTCAGCTATCGTGTAACACTATCGATAGTATACTATTCGTGAAACTATCGATAGCCGACTATCATGAAACTATAGGTTCTGTCCGACTATATCGTGAAACTATCGATAGCCGACTATCATGAAACTATAGATTGCCGACTATCGTGAAGCTATCTATAATATTGTATTAGGTGACAAAAACCTCCAGCTTTCACCTGGAAAATTTGAAGCTCGGAGAAAAACGCAACTGCAATTGAAGACTTCCTGATTCTTATTAAGGAAAAATCTAAAAACTATTAAAAAAAGCTATCAGAACAAAAAAGTGTACATTTTTTTCTAGAAACTATTGACAATAAACAATCGAGAAACTATCGATTGTATACTATCGAAAAACTGAATAAAAGATGTCGATCTTGAAATATTCATTATTTTCTCGATAGTTCGTCGCAATTTTTCTGCTGTTGGTGTTCGGGAGTTTGCACTTTGTTTTTTATAGACAGAATTCAGTCAGTAAAATTAAAATACTTTTGTCTCACCCGATAAATAAATTACGCATCGCATCATGCGGTCATGACTTTACCCAGATCACAATACAAATGTGGCGTTTCTTTCGACCAAACAGGTTGCGAGCGAGAAATTAAACGATATTGCATTTTAAAGTCGTTTCTTTTTAAATGTTTTTGCTGAAATACTATTTTATTGCCAACAATATCGCTACATAGGTCACGGGGAACTTCCGTCGTTGAGATTAAGGGGTGCCTTCAGAAAAACAAGGGGGGGGGGAGGAAATCACTGTGCGTGATCTTCCCGGCTCACGAATAATTACGAAGGCTAGGACACTGGGAAGGCGACTTCGTCCATGTGCCATCGTCGTCCCGTGTTTACCTGCTCACACACTTCGGCACGTCGGGAGCCCGAGAAAAGGTGCCCCAGCTTTCCGTTCTCATCGGTATGCAACACCTACATAATTATAAATGTAAGGAAAATGGCATATCTGAGAATGTAGGCACTGTATTTTGTCGCGACGGGATGTCGTGGAGTGAGCTTGGCAATTCGAAATCGAAACTTCGTGACGAACCAGCACTCGAGATGGTTCGCGTGGCATTTCGCTGCTATAGACCTTTTCTGTGTACTCTTGTCCCCAGCCACCTAATAGGCGTATCCGGTATGGGCGACGAAAAAATAATCCAACGTTTCAACCTGCAAATAGTAAAAAAAAATAAAGGGGAGGCAAAACGAGAAAGTGTGATGGTTACGCTTATATCCTAAATGCCCTCTATTGGCGTGGCAAAGGCGAAACAATGTTTTCGCCCATACTGGAAGTGACGTCAATTCAAGAGGGCGGCGCACTTGCAGAAAAGGTCTATAGGATCGCTTTGATTCTAGAAGAGGCCTTTTGAACCATGCATTAACATTCACGTCTGAAGGAAACTTCAGCTCGTTACATCAATTGATCGTCCTACGTTGTAAAATTTACCTCTTGCGTAACATAGTAATTGCGCAGTCTCATCGAAAAAGGAAAACTGCTACCTATGTACACCTTTTTCCACAAGGGCGCAGCCATCTTGAATGTCGTTGCTTCTGGTATGCGGTAAAACATCATTTTGATGTCTCCTCGCCGCTGGAAGGTGTTTACGAAAAATGCGTGATTGTCACACATTCTTGTTTTGCCTCACCTATATTTTGTAGCATATTCCAGGTTGAAATGTTTTGTTTTCGTCCCGCATTTGAGACACGGAACCCACGTGACCAAGAACTACAGAAAACAAAAAACGTCAAAACCAACCGCAAAAAAAAAAGAAAAAAAAGAAGTTGCTTGGCGATTTTAACTTTGTTTGCTTTGAGATTACGCACATGTTCTCGCAGATTTGTCTTTTTTTTTCTCCCTGACCTATTTTTACGATTACGTGCGCATGCCGTCGCCGCCAACGTTCTTTGTCGCAAGCACGCGCGTATCGTGTACTCGCAACTTCATAAACAGTTTCGTCGCCATAAAAGCAACAACAACAGCGTTTGCTTGAGTGTTCTGGGGTAGGGCGAACAGAAGCGGAATTTCCCGAAAATCACCTTTTCTGCATTTCACCGAAGTTCTTACTTTCTTTATATATTTCGCGAATTACCATTGCGAAAGCATTAGATTATTTTCGGATATCGCAGGTTCAGGAGGTTCTGCTATGTAGCTAGGTGAGCACGTTGTCAAGCGAGCGCGGGCACTCACTTCCTCGACCAAGGAAGATAGAGTTCCCGCTGGGTCTACTGAGCTGCAGTTTCGCTTAATTTATACTCCGTTTCAACTTAGGTCTGTCCGTAGCGGATGCCACGAGCCATCGGAGCCGAAACCCAAGAAGTTTTGCGTTACCTTCGAGAGGAAGCGTGGTCACGTGCTATGTTCAAGTAGCTGGATCGGCCGGGAAGGCTCGCGTTGCGTCCACTGTGCTCTTAGAGTCGAGTGAAAGCCCCTCCCACCACATAGCAGAGCGTGTGTGGAGAGGAGGCTGCCTCCTTTCCAGCGTTTGCTCTGCTAAAGTGGAAAGATGAGCTGCAATTTTAATCTTAACCTCCAAAACCCCTTCGTGCCTATTTGCGGCTTATTTTTTTTTTCCCTTTGTTCCAATACGCTCCTTCCCACTGCTTCCTAATGCGGGTATTGGTTCATCCCGGGAACCCTCGTTTTTTTCTCCAGGTGGCGCCAGTCTTTTCTAACAACGGTAGAGATATATGGTTGCACCGGCAGGGCGCCGAGGATTCTTCTTCCCGTTCCCTTGCCGTTTTCGTCCTCTACGGATTCCCGGTGGGCGCCGCGGGGGCCCTTTCAAAAGTGCGTGGCATCAAGTAGCTCCTGGGCCATTTATCCGAGCATGTATCGGATACGAGGGCTGGGCGTCCTCAGCGTTGGGCGTGAACTCGGCTCAGCTCGTATCGAGAACGAGTGCCCCGTCAGCGGTCGGCGAGCACTCGGATCCAATCGCATCACTTCGTGCCCGAGACGACAAATGGCGACCGCCAGTCTTGTTCTCGGTGGGCTTCTGTCTCTGACGGCGGCCGATTGCGTTGAAGACGTCGTGGAAAACTGAGCTTTCGGTTGGTTGCACTCCCAAAAGATCCTCCCTAGGTGGTTGAAAATGGATCCGCAGTCTTTCAGCGACAGCCTTGAAGTTGCTACGTCCAGCGGGGACTTGTCTCTGTCAACTTTAGATGAGCAATTTAGCCAGTGTAGTACAACCGCTAGACTGGGGTCTTTAAAAGGACACTGACGAAGGACACACACACACAGTTTTTGTTTTATGCCTGGCGTTTTAACATGAGGTTGGAAGACTACCCAATCCAAATTTTGCTACAGCGTCACGTATAATTTTAAACAAAGTAAAAAAAAAACAAAAAAACATAATTGTTTGAAACTGAAATTGGACTCTGGAGGAATAAAAAATATAAAGGAGGAGAGCATTACCGCAAGTTACGTGGCTGTGCAACTTTTTTTCCTTCTCTTTTCAATAAATGTACTTGCATTTTTTTTAAACCTAATTTTTTTTTATATGGAGTTTGTATTTTTTATGATTCACGACTTCGATTGTATTTGGTGGTTGTGTCTAAACCATAGAAACCGGCTCGTGACCACGGAGAAGAGATTGAGCGCGACTCAAACTGGCCAGTTCTCGATCGGCGGTTTGGGGAAGGAAAGAAACCGAATTCCGAGCCGCAAATTGTGTTCGGGTAGTTGGGCTCCCGTGTGTCACGTACTAATAAAAACCTTGGCGATCATAAATTCTCCGTCAGTGTTTCTTTAGCGTGCACCGCACAGTAGTGATCACCCGAACACATGCAGGTACGGAACTCATCCAGAGAGGTTGAGCGAGTCCACAGACCATACACAGTCACTTGACTTCCCGTCGAGTCGAGAGGTATAATATAGATCCAAAGGTCGAACGAATGGTCTGTGCTCGATGGAATCGGGAATTAAAGGGGATAATTAGGGGGAAAGGAGCTGGATTCCCTTATTTCGGGATGAATTCGTAGCGGGCCTTTCGGGTGGCATTTGACGCGAGATGCGGGGTGAACACGTGGCAGGGGAGAAGACGAGAATGCCTGTTTTCACGGAGAGCGCCCTCAAACCATAGAACATCGTAACGGTTTCTCACTTTACGATAGACCGAAGCGGACGCTACGAGGTGATCTCGGCCAATCCAGCCCCGTGAACTCCCGAACGTCACGCGACGCTCACACGTCATTGGATTGGCTTGGCTCGTAGCGTCCTCTGCGCTCCATGGTAAGGTGAAACGGAGCTGTAGTAGAAGAATATGGCTCTTCCGTTAGGCTGTCGTCGACCGTGTGGTAACCCGCGTACAACTTCGTTTACAACCTCATGGAGCTGGCCACGAATGATGACCCCGTCGGCTTCACCTGTCGTGAAATGCGGCCGTCGAAGATAAGGCAACGCCGCTTCGGGAGTTTCTTTTCCCGTCGTTCGGAGATGTTGGCCCGGGCTGCGGGCTGTCCGGACGGAGAGAGAATTAAAATGAAATGGCGGTCGGGAGAATGGCCCGGAGAAAGGGAGAGCCTGGCTGTGTGCACTGCACAGGGCGGGCGAGAGGGTGGGTAGCCTAATTTTGAGTCTTCTCGGAAGAGACGGAGCAGACGAGAGAAGCCCCTGCAGCACTCTTTATATTTAGGGATGACATTGGAGCCGCCGCTGTCATCAGCGCACCCGACGGGGGCACTGCGGCCTGTGCACGCGTTCGGTGCCGTCGGAGTGCACTCAACTGTCGTGCACGCCGACCGACTTTGGCGTTGCAAATAGCGTACGGCCGCTGGAGAGCGAAGGAGCAGCGAAGAAAAAGCACGAACGGCTCTTCCTATACTCGTCTGACACGGAAGTCCTGCTCAACCCGAACGACCTTGGTCGATATCGAACGCGCCCGAGGTTCTGAGATTCTTTAGACCAGTGTCTGCTCTGCTGCATGGGCGCCGCCATGTTTGTTTAGGCTGACGTCATGACGCCATAGGAGGGCTGCGCTTTTTGTAAGACTCCGTCTTTTTTTTTTTTATGAACTTTCGCACATATCGTAGTGCAAGAACTTCAGAAATGCAAAGTCACAATGCTCTAAGAACAACACCGATGCCAAAAGTGTTGTACAAAAAAAAAAAAAAAAGATTGCTTTATGCGCAGTTATTTTTTTCACAAGAGCCTGCGTTTGAGATTACTATTTCCCGTTTTTATCGCTGGGGGCTAGGATTTCGGGTCTGTCGACGCGCAGCCTTGACGTCAGGGAGCTGCGCGCTGTTGTCGGCTAGGTGCTTTAGTTAACGCGAGTCTAGTTTCCGCGCACGCGGACTTGTTTGGAAACGGCGTCTATCGTTTTGTGCCTCTATGACGTCGCCGTGGATGCCGTGACAGACACTCAAGGGTCGAGACGAACTTGTTCCCATGTCGACGTTGTTTCCTGAAATGGTCTGTTCCCGTGGAAGGCATCTTCGCCGAATGGCTTCACGGATCCCACAGCTCGTCTTCTCAATCTATGCCCTCTTACTCCGAAACGCACCGTTTCTGCGGGATGTCCACAACATGGCAGTCGAGATAGTTTCTGCTGCGCGGGTTGGAACATCTGGAAACTGGGGAAGCCGCCAGACAGACTAGTGTTTTCGCAAGAAAAGTGCTCTTCGGATCCACGTCTTCGGTCGGGGAATTTTGATAAAATAGTCTCGGAAGACCTGGAAAAGTAGGAGAATTTAAAAACGTTATTTTGGTGGAATATGTGTTGAGACGTTGGTAAACGGTCTTACGTGTCTGAATGCTTTTCTTCTACCCTCACAATTTTGTTTTGTGGAACACGAGCGTTTAGCGCATAGCTTGCGGGTTGCTGGAGCTAAGGTCAGACATGTCGACCGAATTTGGGTAGTGCGGGTTCCTCGTTTACGCCAGAGAGAGGCTCACTACTTTGGGTGTTCCAACAAATGAGATCTCGATCCGCGTTCAAACTTTTTGAAAGCATAAGGAGAAGGCAGGAATTTACAGCTTTTTTTTTAGGTACTTATATTTGTAGTTTATATAAATTTATCCACGGTGGTCTCTACGTCCGCCGTGTGACCGTACAACCGGCGCACTGTATAATTCGCTTTTCGAGCACACGTTCCCAGCATACGAAGTCGCAGTTCCGGTAAGGATTTCCATTCGAAGAGTCGTATATATAGTAACTGGAATTTTCCCAGAAAAGACCTGGTTCTGCGGCTCGGCTAATAATTATGGTAGCCTGCCGGAAAGTGGAACAGGTCACTTTCATCTAATAACGACAAGGAATTTTCCATTCGTCGCTAAATGGTGATAGCCTAGGTTCGAACGGGAGAAGTTCACTGATCATGCAGATCCGCGGAGTACGTACATTTTCGAGTCGCGCGCGCAAATATGTGGGCGTATTCGAAACGGTGAAATAGACCTATTGCTATATTACCCAAGCATCAAGGAGATGCAGGGATTGGTGTTCCGCGCGCCGCACGTGATGGCCTCAGCAATAGTAAATTTTCTAAAGCAAAAACCTAAAACAAATTGTATCTTGCACGCGCGTTCGTCAACGCTTTATTTTCGTTATTTACTTCGAATCTTTTATACGGGCACGGCCGGACTGGAAGCGCGCGCTCTCTTTCTCTTCTTACGGCCTTTGCAATTGAGGCAATCGCCACCTCCCGCCGCAATTCGCGGGGGCGCTGTCACCTCACCCCTGGGCTACCCTTTGCCATTTGCACAAAGCGCGTCTGACAGTGTATCTCAGCGCTGTCGCAACTTGCGGCCGAGATTTTTCTAGCCTTTGACTGACACCTGATCCTTACGTTTAGACCCTCAGCCACTATATATCTAATGCGCTTCTGATGAGCCCAAAACGGTGAATACCGTGACGCAAATCTCCGAGAGATTCGGGAGTAAAAAGTAGTAAGTAGGGACAGCGAATGCAATTGCGGAAAAACTATACTCGACTTTACCTCCAGGACTTCTGTTGCAACTCAAGAACAGGAGGAAACGGACCCGTTCTACGTGGCGGAACTTTAAATGATAAATAATTCGTACACTCTCGTGAAATGTAAGCAGGCCCAATCTATCTATTGCCGTGATCTACATCATCATTTCATAGGCCGCACATGAAGTCGGTCAGCTGCTCTAGACTAGGTCAGGGTGTAGTAGTTTGTACAATTTTCGCAGAGTGCAAATTACAGCCTAAAGTGCTTCCTCGAGGGCTTATGCACATATCCAGCTGATTTTTCGTTTTTGTCCGTGACCGTCTTTGCATGGTTAATCAGAAGTATTCTGAGGAACTTGTTGCAAATTAAACCAACCAAGCGCTTTGAGTGGCTTGTACGCAGTCACTCAAGTACAAGTACAAGTACAGAGGTCCCGTCCATGTCACAGGCGAACGCAGTTTGCTGACGACACTGCCTGTCGGTAGAGTGACTTAAATCGGAGCGAAGTTCAATAAACCGTTGCCGAAACAACAACCTACGAAGCTCGAACACCAGCGCACAGCAGCTCGAAGGGACTCTCCGAGTGGGGTGAAGTGGGGTGAGGTGGTTGCGCCCCTGGCGGCAAGCAAGTGAACTACATACGGAGAAAAAATGCCATTGACTCCCGGGCGTTTGCAAAGGCCGTAAGAAGACAAAGAGAGCGCGCGCTTCTAGTCCGGCCGTGATACGGGGAAGGCGTGCGCGTGTGGCGCGTGGAACACCAATCCCTGCATTCTCCTTGATGCTTGGGTAATATAGCAAATGGTCTATTGGCGTGACAGCGGTCACCGAGAGGTGTAGGTGGGGGAAGCGGATTACAAAGGGGCGGTTTTGGGTAGTCGGGGCTTTGACGTAAGAAACACCGGCGAAGTCGAACCACAAATGCGGGATAAGAATGGACAGGGTCGGAACAGGGGCAGATTTATCATTCAGGTGGAGTGGGAATTTGGCTAAAGGGGGAGGAAAGGAGGAGGGGTCTGTAAAGAGACGTAACGTCGAGATCGAAGGGTTGTCCATATCCATTTTATGGACCTATTAATTGCCATTTCACACAAAAAAGAAAAAAAGAAAGAAGAAGAGTCTTCGCAAGCCTGGCGGTCCCCCCCCCCCCCCCCCCGGAGAAGAGTCCCAAATTTCGAGCGAGTGCAGGATAGCATGTAAGGATACTCGACTGTAGTCTTTTCGACGCCAGGTATGAACTGAGAGGCCCCTGCGCGTCGCACGTACGAGTGAGCAGGCAGCCCGTACGCTCCAGAGAGTCGACGAGGCGCGAGGGGAAGACGCGTGTGCGGGTCCAGACGGCGAGCAAACAGGCGCCTGAAATAGTCCCGGGAACGCATCATCGTGGAGGAGAGGCGTGCGGCGGCCAGATCGGTGCCACCGCCGACGACCACGTCGATGCTCGCAGCCGCAGGCATTCCCGGCGGCGGTCGGGGGCGCCAAGTCACGCCCGCTCCTCGGATCAGCCGAGCGGCGTGGGCGTCGTCCGACACGAATTCCCCGACGCCGAACCATCAATCGCCTGGCGGCGCCGGTCCCGGCCGGCTCCGTGGGCCCACGGCTGTTCCGCAAGGAACCGTACAACGGCAAACTCGACAGCGCGCGGGACAAGCCCCGTAGTCCGTTTCACGTTCCGACGGTCCGCGGAGCACGCGTCACCGAAGCCTGTACGACCTCTGAGAGACATGCAGCGAGTCATACGTTCACAGCGCTGGACTGGCTGAGTATAGTAACAGTCGCAGGGTGTCTACCAACCTGCAAAGCCTGGAATTCTCGAGGAAGTTCCAATCGTTCGGAAAAGTGAGAAAATTGTCAGAGAAATGGTCAGGGTTGTCCCAGTCAGGGAAAATTGGTGATGCGGGCCGGCCCAGCGTGATGGTGGGCCGTGCGGTGGTATGAACGGCCTTCGCAATGAGTAATAGTTGCCCGAGGCATCGGTAGGCAGCGTATGCCTCCACCCGATTCATCGGATGAAACGGGAACAGCCCGAACAACCGTTTCAACCTCGTCCTTTTTTTTTTTTTTTTTTTTTGTAGTGCTTGGGGAATTTATTAGAATTATTTGGAGAAAACCTGGAAAAGTCGGGGAATTTGAGAGGGGCAATTTGGTAGACACCCCGAGTCCAGGCGTGCAGACTAGGAAATCCAAACTACGGCTCCATGATGGGTCTAAGGTGACGTGCCATCAGCCACGGGCCACAGGCCTCAGATGGAGTCTGAATGCCGGTCTGCGTGCACCAGTGTTTCGGTACGGGTTCGGTATAGGAACTCTAGGAAAATATTGATCGGTTCCTGCGTGGGACTTCCTCGTGGCGGGCTATGCTCGTGGCGTTAGCTACTTTAGGGTTCGTCCCGTTACAATCGCTCACGAACCAGGGGTCAGCGACACTTCCCTTTTTGTTAACAATGTTTAGATATACTTATTTCGTTGTTATGTTTCCCACAGTCTAAAACCAACCAACAAAGCGCAGTTCTTTTTTATTTTTTATTATAGGATGATAAATGCCAACAGCCAACGATTATAAAAAAAAAGTTTTTTGTTCATTTTTGGTTTTATTGTGTTTAATTTTCGATGGCTGAGCTGCGGGGCAAGGCGATCGCCAACTCGCTATCTCAGCTGACCGGCGCAACACCACGTCGAAGGCTGCTAAGACACAGTCGGTCGGAGTCAAACGCAAGTCTGTCAAATGGCCTTTAGGCTGAGTAAACTGCGCAAAACAGAGACAAAAACGGAGAGCGTTTCTAATACCCCCTGACTGGCAGAGATAAACCCGCGTGCCTCGAAGCGCCCCATAAATGATCCAAATCTGGTGGCGCTCGTCCCTTTCTTCGCGTTCGTCTTTGTCTGAGCATACAAGTTCCCTCGGCATCACGCACCAACTATACGGCGTACAAGTTCGTCTGCTCCTTCTCGCACCACGTGCGTTTGTTTCTCCCCTACCTCCTCAACCAACGACGGCGCGCGCTTGGCTGCATCCCGGTGATGTGACTGTTGCGCCATTTGCGCCAAACTGCGCCAAAGTGCTCACCCTGCTACATCCTGCTACATGTGACCAAAATGTGAGGAATTCGCGCCAACATTGCGCCAAAGCCTCATTTCTCTTTGATAATACAAAAAATATAACGTCTCGAACCTCGCTACCTGGCCGGATCGTTACAATAAGCTTATGCGAGTTCTGTGAATTTTTGATTATCGCTTTAAATAATTTACAATTTAAGTGCATTTCATACATACGAAAGACTGACAGTTTTCGGGTGTTAATCATTCTCATGTCCGTGGCGGGTTAGTTAGTTTCGTTGAGTGCGCTTCTCACCGCGCACTGGTGTACTGCGGAGAAACGACATCAGCGGCGTGGAGGCATCGCAATTTTGCGTGTCTCGCTTAGTCGCAGCGCACTCGCGTGCTGAGGGGAAAGCACAAGCGACAATTTATGAATACAACTTTGGCTCGTATATTTGATAGACTGCGATAGCCTGGCGGTACCTTTTCCCAGTTCGATGTTTAGCGAGGATACTTTGGTGCTGCAAGAATATTTATATGCCCTCTTCCGTAGCTTTATTATGATGCCAACTCTTTTGTTTAGCTGTCACTTTTATATAGGTGTGAGTAAATTAAAACTAGATTGGCAGGAGCAGTGGATGGAACCTTGGAAATACCTTCGCAAGTTCGATGGGATTGTTTTTAAGAAGGCATATAATCGATCACACTCGGCAATTTTTGTTACGAAGTTCTACATATAAAATGTAATTGACGTTCATATTCGGATGACAAGTGCTTATTTTATCTGAATGATAAATTTCAGTTCGATTACGTCCTCTAGAACTCGAAGGAAACCTTAATTTAGGTGCTCATAATTATTGCGTTCGAAGATTATTTCGGCAGGATTGAGCACATACAAGAGTGCACGTAGCCAGGATTTTGTTTTTGGGGGGCCCGTCCATGACAAAATGCTGTATGAGGGGGAGGGGGTAGAAAAGGTCCCAGCAAAATAGATTTTTTTTTTTGGGTGGGGGGGGGTTTGGGCGCCATGCCCTTCCCCTGGCTACGTGCCTGACATAGAATAACCATTCGTGCCGTCATTCATCGGTCATCTTTTTACCGTGTTTGGTGCTTCTCCGCGCATCTAAACGCTATATAGTTCTGTGTTTGAGAGAATCGCTCCTTCTGCGAAATGAATGCCAACAAAGGTTGCACGTAAGTGAGAAGGCAAGGTATAGACATTGTCTTTTAGTTCAACAGGCCGGCGCATTAATCTTAACGCGTATTTTGTAACGGTATGGACGCAAATGAAGTGTACGCCTATGCTCCGAAAGTTATTTTTTGCAGCTCCGAAATTGACATTTGGCTGCTCCGAGAGCTGCTCCAAAATGACTCTGGACCATTCACGTCACTGTAGAGCATAGTAATCGCGCGTTCCCTGCGTGTACTCCTCCTTGCGTTCCGATGCGCAGAAGACGCATTTTGGAACACTTGCTCGCCATGTACACACTCTAAAAAATGTCCGTGAGTCTGCTTTCCCGCACAACACTGGGAGAGCCAATCACCGCAACTTACGGAGGCAGCTCAGCGAATGACGATGCCGAAACATATGCTTAGACCAAAAAACGCAGTCTGGGTTGTGACATTAAGCAATGCGAGCGTGACGTTTTGCATTGCTTAATGTCACAGCTCAGTCTGCGGTTTTTGGTCTAAACATATATTTCGGCATTGTCATTTGCTGAGTTGCCTCCGAAAGTGCGGTGATTGGCTCTCCGAGTGTTGTGTGTGAAAGTAGACGCACAAACTTTTTTTAAAGTGCAATCACTGACGGCTGAAAAAAAAAAACACACCAGGGTGTGGTGATTTATTGTCGCTCGGCAGCCGATGAGATGGCGGCGTTACCTGATAAGGATGCCGAAGATCCAATCACGAGCCAAGAAGCGGGAACATGATGAGCCACACCTTTCTTAGGCTGCCAGTGGCTCTAGCCCCGACAACGTCTCGTTAAAGCGCACTGGCACGACGACGTCACGCGCATGAACGCGCCCACCGTGCACGCGCGCATTAATTAAGGCGCGGTCTTTCCGCGCGTGCGTGAGGAAGGGCGGATCAATTACGCGCCGAAGGGTGCGTGCATTAAAATCTCTTAAAATAAATCCCGATCGGCGTAGCTTGAGGGAAACAAACAAGCCCGTGCGGCCGCCTTCTACCACTGCTGGACGTGGATCGTCGTCGCCGATTGCCGCGCGGAGGGCGGACGGACGGACGGACGAGACACGCGCGCTCTCGTGTCTAAACGTGTTCAAGGAGCAGAGCTTAGTAAACTAAGGTTGGAGGAGTGGTGGCTAATAATCGAGGGACAGATGGAGGTTTTAAGTTCCATTAAATTGACTCGCATAAACAAAAATTACTCTGTAGCGTAAAAAAAAAAAAAAAATCTATTTGGCTAGGTGGCGCGCGTCACCGCCCGAGTCAAAGGAACTGCCGTCATGCATCCATCTATGTATCCGCAAGATTCCAATTGCTGTACATTCTGCAGAAAGAGGGCGCGCGCGCGCCGGTGTCTGCCCTGCCGGCGTGGTACCGCTCCTTACCACTGTCGAACTTGCTTTGTTTTCTTCGGTTCACTTTCTCGCCACTAAATGGAATAAAATCCGGTTTGCTGCGGAAAGCTCACCATGGCTCACGATCTGCGGAGGGACTTGGCCAGAGACAGCAACATAAATGCTTTACGGGAGGGAGTTCGGAGTTCTCGCGCTGTATGGCGGCAGCTGCCAGAAGACGGCGGTTATTAGCCGCAGTTATTACCGCCCGCTCTGATTACAGGTTAGCTATAAGGCAGAGGAGAGCGAACAAAAATGAAAACTACTTTTTTCTTTTGTTTAGCTTTCTCTTTTGTTCGCATATTCGGGTGTGTGTACTCTGGTGTTGGGAGTTGGCTTACTGCGAGACAACATCGTAACGCTTTAGTTTTCTTTTGTGCCTTCTTGGTGGCGGGGGAAGAGAAATACGCAATAAAAAGAGGAAACTGAAATCGTAATTTCGGGGTCCCGTCGCTGCTCGCCCTTTGAAATTGGAGAAAGCGAGGCCGTTTGGGTCGTTCCGTAAAAAGTGCTGTGGTGGTTACGAATCTGAAAGGGAGATGCCCGCTTCCAGCTAGCGCTCTCTCTCAATGTCCGTGGGAAGGAAAAAAAAAATCAATAAAACGACAAAAGGTTGCGCGCATTTGTATGCACCCTCAGTAATTACAGAAAACCGGGGCTACCAACAAATCTCTATAAACTCACACACACACACACACACACAGATATATTTAGTGGGATGAAGTAACTGGGAGAGCCACCGAACGCTGCCCGGCGGAAAATCGTTCTCGTAAATAACGCGAGAACAGCCCGAGACATCCCACGCTGGGTGTACCAATTGGGTGTACAGGTGAAAGACGGCGTGACTCGAGTGAATTCGCGGAGGCGAAGTATTGCGCTTGTGCGAGCAAAATCGCACCTGAAGCGAAAATGAGCTTGGTGTTCGAGGGAATCTGAACCCAGAGAGAACTTTTATAGAGGATCTCCGAAGGATGCTTGTACTTGCCCGCAAATACGTCTTCGGGTGCTGGTGACAGGAGTCTTATTAGATTTAGTACCATATATATACTCTAGAAAGCTAGCAACTAAAAGCAGCATAAGAGGCGATGGTATAGTCTTCCTTGAACACACGCACGCGCACGGACGCACATATACACGCGCGAACGCTCATATACACATCGACACAGCCCAGTCCCACACCACACGCAAACACACACACTCACAGGCACACACGCGGAAGCATCTACACCAACAAGGCAGAGGGGCTTAGAGCGATAAACTGGTATCCCGTTCAATAGCCAAGTGACCCCCCTCGCGGCCATGTTGCACAATTTTGACCACTAGACACGTGACCGTACCAAATCCTGAGACTTTTAGGCAAAACAGCCGAGATTTGTATTACGATCGCTGTAAAAATCTTACTATTTTTCAATACTGTTAGCCGCCAGAGATCGGTGTTCTAGCTCCGATAAAAACCAAAATACAGCACCGCGGCTGACGGCATCTAGCGGAGCCATTGTGAAGCTGTCCGAGATTTTGTCGTAAAAGCACATATTGGACCTAAAACAAACGAAACATAACTTATCTCGTCGGTACTGTTATTAAAGATCAATCAGCAAATATTTGTGCGCGTTACTTCGTTAAAATCTAGACGTAAAACTATAAGGTCAGGTGTCTAGTGGTCAAAAATGTGCAACATAGCGGCGGCCGGGTGGGGGTCACTTTCAGCTGCCAGTTTATCGCTCTAACCCCTCTTCCTAGTTGATGTACATACACAGAGAGAGACGCACGCGCATACACACTCACAGGCAAGCACACACAAACACGCACAGAAACATGCACACGTTGACACGCTCAAACACTGGCGCACACGCACCCTGGGTTCTACCAGACCTCAACTGCACCCCATTGTCACGCACAGTTTGCTTTGCACGGTGCTGCCAAGCTTGGATGCGAAACGCCTTCGGACCCCGCGGGACGCGCTGACTGGCCGCTGAAGTATTTAATTGACAGCGCGTGTAAATGTTCGCTGCTTTTGTAGCGAAGAATGGTGTGGGCTGGGCCTCAAACGGCCGTACTCCGTTCAGCGTTACCTAAGGTGGCGCGTGGCTTGATGTAGCCTTTATTTTGCACGTAGGCACTTGCGAAGGAAACTCTATAGAGTCTAGATCAACGTCTGCGTTGTAGCACATTATGTGTGAAACAGCGGTTACCGGGCTTGATGGAGCGGTCTGTTGAGCAAACGAGTTCTGCGTCGAAGCGCAATTACCATATATATATAATATATGTATTATTAATATTATTATTCTTTTATTTATGCATTGGCTCCGAAACGAGAGATCTCGCGTGAGAGCCTCTTCCGCTTCTTCGTCTGCTCAAGGTGTCGCGTCGTGCTCGTGTCAGAGAAAAATAGCCTTTTGCGAGCACGTCCCGAAAAGAGGACAAACATTCTGCTTACGACCGCTAAACTATAAAAATATACTCCAGAAAAAAAAAAAACGAATAGATAATAATATAATTCCCTCCTCTGTCCCTGTCTCCGAACGTTTGTTTGTTTCTTTCCATCCGAGTTACTTCGTTCCCGCTCCGCTCTATTATTCCTTGGAACGTGGCTGGAAGGATGCAGCTGTACTCCGCTCACCCCAAGCTGACAGTGCGGTGGGGGAGCTACGCGCTGGCCGGACCAATGTGCCGCCTCCCTTTCGTCACCCGACCTCTGCACGTGGGTGTGGGCGAGGGCCGAGGCGAAAGCTAGACGCATCACTGTCCCAAATCAGCACGTAGCTTCCGCTGCACTGTCAGCTTAGGGATGAACGGACTATTGCAGCGACTTGTTTGTGAAGGAAGGCGCGCCCTGGGGGGAGGGGCTTTTATTTATCGTGGCCATAACCCGGAGAGGTCCCGATCTTGCCAAGAGAAACAGCTCGAGCTGCCACGACGACGACAACGACGTCGCCTCGAGGACGCGCTGCCGACGCCAGCAGGGACCGTTCTTGCGACCGAGGCACGCAGGGCCGCGTGAGGCCCGTCACGTCAGTAGTGGTCGTCCCTCGGGGCCGGGCGGCGCAACCGGGCGCACGCCTATCTGTCTGCGACTCCGTGCCACTTAGTAGCGAGAGCGCGTCCACTCGGTCCCCTCTTTTGGGAGGTAGATGGGCCGGGACGGTCGGTGCCCCACCGCGGGGACTCCAAAGCGGCCGCTCGGAGAGAGTTTCGTCGAGTGGGTCTCGTCTTCGGAACTTTTCCTGTCTGTTTTTACTTGGCGGAGCGGGTAGAGGAGCTCAGCCGTGTCGCGACGCCCTGGCGTCGGCGGTGGCGAAATGCGAGGCCGGAATAATCTTTCCGCGCTACGTTTCTTTTAAATACGAGGCGGCATGGGAAAGAAAGAAAAAAGAAAGAAAGAACGAGAGAGAGAAAAGGAAAGGGTTGGTAGGAACGACAGTTAAGGCCCGTTCACACTCTTGCTACCGAGTACGACCGAGAGAGACCAGACCGGTTTTAAGCCTCTTGCGATCTCTTAGGACCAGCTCCGCTGTAGCGCATCCGGTCCTAAGAGATCGCAAGAGGCTTAAAAACCGGTCTGGTCTCTCTTGGTCGTACTCGGTCGCAAGAGTGTGAACGGGCCTTTAGAGAGCTCTGTGAGAAATTTTCTAGGGCCAATTGCTCGTCCGCGCTTCCGGCCCTTAATTATAGACTCGAGGTTTTGCAGTAGTTGAGAGATCAAATCAACGTAGTGGTTACGAGAAATAGTCACTTAAAACTTTGTCAGAACTATTTCGAGCAGGCGTCAACGGTCGTAACTGAGTCGGTCGCGGCCAAACGTTAATGTCGGAAACAGACATTTGAACTAAATCGGAGACTTGTAAAAAATGTAAGATGGATATTGCTAGGAAAAGTATGCAAATGGGGGGGGGGGGGGGGGACACGGGATAAAACTTAGAAGAAAAACGGCTTGACTTAAAGGGACACTGACAGGTGTTTATGCTCGCCATTTTTTTTTAACGACTTTTAAGAGCTTAATTATACTCGGAACACAATTTGCGGCTCGAAATTTATTTTCTTTCCTCCCGAAAACAGTTGGTCGAGAATTGGCCGGTTTCGGTCGTGTTCGCTCTCGTTTCCTTGGTCACGTGGCGTTGAAACTGTAGTGTACCAAATATGTTCATTGTCGTGGGTCCTCTAAGACACACATTCAAGATTTCAAATAGAAAAGAACCACATTTTTGTGGCCTTCAAAAAATGCAAATACGTTGATCGAAAAAAAAAAAAAGAAAAAAGAATCTGGCACATATAACAGGAAGTACACGTGGTACGTCATTCTCAATATGGCGATGTACCGCAGGCTGGGGGACGCGATGGCGGCGCACGACAGACCAACGTTACGACGGACGTGGGGCCCCTACTTCGGAACTGTCATTCGCGCTATTTTCAAGCGCAGAACATCGAGCGGAAGAGAGACAAGTGCAAAGCAATCGCAGGACAAACGGTGCACGCAACGTCCTTGTCTTCATTTGTCTCACGCAAAATAATAAAAAAAAAGTATTTTGGTTTTGTTACGTGATTTCCGGCAACTTTCTCTACATTTCCGCCTCCTCCTCGGTTCACATCGTCCAGGTTTCGCGGCGATGGGCCTCCGCGCTCAGGTTTCGGTTTCAAGCAGTTGAATGTTCTTGAATTTACACACACACACACACGCGCGCACGCGCACACACACACACACACACACACACACACACGCACACACCACACACACACACACACACACACACACACACACACACACACACACATATAACACACACATACACACACACACAACACACACACACACACACACACACACACACACACACACACACAAAAAAGTTATTTTGTAGCAAAGTATTGATTGCTATGCTTCGTTTCAGCTTGGGTCCAGACGCAGTGGATGCTACAAGCGCGAGCTCCGGGCTTTAAGCGTCCCTGCCAAGCACGCGCGCTCGTGCAGTGCAAGCACTGTTCAGGGCCACAGGCTCGCGCTCGTAGCATCGGCTGCGTCTGGACTGAAGCTGAAACGAAGTATAGTCTGGCACCTTATTAAATCATCTAGAAAAAAAAAAAGTGGGGGAGGTAGTGGAGTTAACTAGTGTTTTTTTTTTTTTAACGAAATAAAGAGTAACGATACGTTTCGCCTCTTCATGCGGGAGGCAGTCTTCAGCATGAGAGGAGAAACGTTTTATTAAAGTGTTTATTTTGTCAAGTCCAGCCGCTTTTCTTTTAACTTTTTTTCTAGGGGAGTATCTATCGCAATTCCATAGGGAAGCTCGTTGTTTGACGCCAAACCAGGAGCGGGATATCAGGACGTGGATACATTGTTTGAACTTTGGAGCATGTGGGGAGGAAAAGCAGACCGGTTTAATACTTCTTGTAAAGGGCTTCCTGCAGTTGCCCAATGTGATACCAATCTAGTAAAGCCGTTGGACTTTAAAGGCGGCGACGGAATAATAGACGTTGGGAAAGCGGAGATGATGATGCACGGGCTATCAGACTGGTGATATAAGTCGAGGGAGCAATAAAGGTTGCGCTTTTCCTTTCCATCCATAGGGCGAAGAGGCACCACCATCTTACGGATTGTGACTTTGTGGCCATTTGGCTCTGCTATTATTTATTTATTTCGGGTTGTTTTCTTGAAAGTTCCACGGTGTGAAACGCGCACTTCGTTTAAAAAATGGGCCGCGTATCAGAAACAAGATGGCGGGGACATGGTTTTGTTGCACGCGCCCGCCTCGAAGCGCTCTGGCGCTCGTTCATGGCTTCTCGTCGTCTTGCGCCTTCTATGACGGCGCGCGAGCCTTTCCGAGGCGCTTGCCGTCACAGCCGGCCGTTGGCCGACCCCCCTCTGAGTCCCGTGGGAGCCCAGGCGCAGCTCGGAGCATACGGCGGTCCTGCTCGATAAGCCGGCGGCTCCTCTCTCCTTCCCGCTGGACGCGGACAAGGACGACCGGAAAAACAATGCCTTTTCGGGGGCCCCCTCTCTCCCTGCGACGCGGCAGATAAGCGAAGGCGCCCTCGGGTTGTGTGCTCCTCGCTGCGGGACGGACGGGCGAGGTCGGCTCGACCGGGCTTGAAAAAGCCTCTCACCGTGGCTGATAGCGGTACATGCAGCCCTCAATGGGGCGCCCTTATCGGCTGAATGGAGCTGCCGCCTTCGCCTTCTGTGTGCTGCCGCTTGTCCGTCCTCCCTCCCCCACACCGAGCTTACGATAAATATATAAAGCGAATGGCGGCGATAGCGTCTCACATGCATGAGCGCGACGCCAAGACGCACGCGTCTTTGCGGCGTCTCACGTGGAGCTCGGGCGTGTTTGCCGTTTGGGGTGGATCCGAGATCCACTAACGATGACGTCACGCGCCAGCCTGGTCTTCTAGATGGTGGTTATGACTTATGAGTAGACCGAGGTGCCCGAGGACCGACCAGCGTAGCCGCTTCCGTCCCTCCCTCCCTCGCCTCTTCGAGTTCTTCCGAGTGGCTCGGGATAGTTTTTCTGGTTATCGCGGTAGCCGCCGTCCTCCTGGGTACCCAGATCACTTCGTTTGTTGTGTTTTGGATTCGTTTGATTCGCGTTGTTCGTTGTGCGGTTGCAGGTTTAGCGAGGGAGGGCCTCGTCTTCCCCCGTCCCTAGAGTGACAGTCTGGTCTGGGGTCGGGTTGTGGTGTAGAGGTGTTTTCCGTCTAGAAGTGTACACACGGCTTGGTTGGCTTCAGAACCCGGATGCGTATTCGGAAGAGCCTGTAAAGTCGACGGGCCTATTTCGGCACTCTGATAGGGGCGTTTTCATGTACGTCACAATGTGTCTGGTTTACGGAGAGAGAGAGAGAGAGAGAGAGGGGGGGGGGTGTTTAAGGGGGGGGGGGGGGTGGAGAGAAATGGGCGGACATGAGAACTAACTCGCCTACGAGGCTGCCGAAATTGGCTGTTGACTTACTTCACAAGCTTATTCGAATACCTGGGGATCATTGGTGGGTTGGACCTGAATGAGCGTCGTACCGGCGTGCGGTCGTGTTTTTGCTACTGCGTGATGAAACGTTAAAGATTCTAGGCCTGTCCTGGACAAATCGCGTATTGAGGAGAAGACGTCAGACGCCATTTCAAGGCAGACGAACTTCCCGCTCTCTAAACGTCTGTATGCTCGGTGTATCTGCGAGATAAGATTACAGGGCAGTTGCAATTTGGAGTGTCGTAGAGCGGAACACGGTGCCAATGGTACCTTGGTGAACGCGCATCTAGGTGTCCCAAAACACAATTGACGGGGGTTTCTTCACCGCAAAAGTGAACTACGCATAGCCGAACGCTCATTCTTCGCCCAAATGTAGCGCTAGCGGTGCGAACCAGATGCCAGACTTGCAGAACTAACCGTTCTCTTATTCAAAAACATTTCTTTTTCCAATTTTTAGTGGGAAAAACGGCGGCCAACGAGCTCTCGAATACATGGAGCTGAATGCCGCGAGTCACCGAAAACGGGTGCAAACTGGAAACGGGCCCCATTTTCCCATTGAAATTTTCAGAAAATCACTTATAACTTTTTGAATGAGATAACGGTTAGTTGTGAAATTTTGGCGTGTGGTTGGAACCGCTAACGCTGCATTCGGGCAGAAGATGAGCGGGGAAGAGGAGGGGACAGTTATCGCATACACCGATAACTATCAATACACTTGTGGGCCGCTTATCAGTTAGGGAAATATATGTACATTCATACGGTTACTGAGTTCCGAGTCTGTGAACGTGTGTATGCTTGAGGCTGAACACAGGTGACCTGACGGTGTTTCCTTTGTCTTTTCAGAATCCCCACCGCCTCCTTACAGCCGGTTTCCGCAAGAGTCCTATACACAACAAGGTGAGGATCGAGCGCATGCAGCACCACACAGATATATGCAGAAGGCCTCCGCACCGTCATCAGATTCAGATCGATCGAGGCCTGAGATTGGGCACGAGTGCTGCGGCAGTGTTCGGCCGGGGCTCGTGTTCAATCAGCGCGTCGATGGTCGGACTCGGGCCCAATAGCCGAGTCGGCGCGATCCGACTGATGACGTTCATGAAAGGAGAGGAGGCGATGCGGAGGCTTTGATTATTCTTGTTGGCTCATGCCTTTGCTTCCCCCTCCCTCTTTTTATTTTGTTTAATTTTTTTTCTGCTGATACCGATTTTAGGCAGTTTTATTTTGTCGTCATCTGACTCAACTCAGCTTGTGCCCTTATGTGAAGGCCCTGCGGGCTTGTCCTCGCAGCAAGTTCCTTAGGAATGTTTCTGTAGCAGTACCTGAACGGGAACGCTATCGCTTCTTCGAACAGAAGGCCGGAAAACGCTTGTACTAAAGGGCGATTCACACACTTGCTTTGAGTGTGACCGAGTGCGAGGGTTGCTATGGCAACGGCTGCATCGGCTCCAACGCAGCTGTTGCCGGCGTAGCTGTTGCCATAGCAACCGAATCACTCGGTCGGACTCGACGTAAGTGTGTGAATCGCCCAGGGCAACTCCGCTTCATTTTTGGTTTTGAAAAAACAATGCCGTCCTCTTCAGTATCGCCTAGGAAGACCACTAGTCAAATATTACGACGCAGTTCCGTCTAAATGTTTCTTAAACGGTCCGGCAAACTTTGCAACTCGCCAAGTTGCCGAAATCGGCTGACTCGAGCGGGCGAATTCAGGCGCAACCAACAGCGCAGTCAAGGCTACGGCATGGGCGGAGCCAACATTGAGCTAAACGTCATCTTCATGGCCCCCTTTTGCTTGTTTTTACTTCTCCGATCGAGCGTAGCGCATGACGTCAGCAACGTTGCCTATCTGCGCTCAGCGGTGTCCACGTGATTGGCGTACGCGCCTGCGCAGCGCGCTTCTTCGGAGCAGACCGGCCGCCCGCCGTGGTCCCGCCGTTACCGCCGTCTTTTGCGTCACAACCACTGTCGTCGTCTCACCGTTTGTGATTATTGCCTCTCGGAGTTTCGTCTACACTATGGACACCACGTGCGCAGACTTATGCCGCAGTTGTGCAGACGTCGTCGAATGCCGTAGACACCAAAACGTGGCGAAGAGTGCGGTGCAGAGCAGACGACACTCGCGCCTGCCACACGCCCACCCCCATCCCGCCCGTCGTTGGGCCGAGGATCACGTGACATCTCGTACCACGTGATGGCCATGTACTTGGCGGCCCGCGGCCAATGTTGCCGGACGGAGCCGAAGTTTCGGTTTCGATTTCCGCTCGTGTTTAAAATTAGATTTAAAAATATATATCCCATTTTTCGCGAAGCAAACGACGTAGTGACTTTTACTAGGGCTTTTTGATTCGAAATCACTCATTATCCCGAAATCTTCGGAATTGAGCGGAGTTGCCCTTTGAAGGGCCCCTGCATTCATATTTAAGCGTCTAACTTTTCTGCGGTTTCTATATCTCTTGGGGTTCGGGCAAGCCAGCGGGCACGTGGAGAGTAACTAAATATCAGTGCGTCATATTTTAACCGGACGACGCGGAAACCTCCTCCACCTACGGGGGTGACCCGCGGTGCGGAAAGCGCGTGATATGTGAGGTCTTTGGTCCTGGGTTTACTACTAATCAGAGCCGCCAAAAGCTTCTTTTTTTTTTTTTTGGGGGGGGGGGGGGGAATACAAAATATAGTTGGCGCGAACCGTTTTACTTATGTATGAAAGTAATTTTTGTTCAGTATATTTTAGATCAGAAAAGAAACAAATGCAGTTTATAAAGTACGGAAACAAGAAATGACCCGTCGATATACCCGCCACCAAGTGGTGCAAAAAACGGCGCAGACTAGAAAGGTGTAGTGCGATCAGGCACGGACCAGCCGCGAGCGTAGAAAGGTCCCGGATGAACGCGGAGGCGCTGCGGTCGTATACGGGCTTGAGGATCCGACCGGTGGCTTGCGATTTGTCCGTTTGCCGGTGTGGCAGTGCAGAAGTGACCCTTGTTCTGAACTGATCTTTACCCCGTGTTCGCTGGCGTTTCTGGCCAATGAAGTGTCATGCCGAATTAGTCTTTAATCGCCCAGCAAATGCAATGCTCAGCTTCCTGGCCGCCCTCTTCATACAGCCTATCCAGAACATGCTTGAGTGGCGCCCTCTGGAGCCGTCGACACGGAGTGCGGCAGCAGTGAGCGCTCGCTGAGCTCACTACCCCTCCTCTAGTTCACGGCCACACAAGCCGCGACGAGCGACGTCATGAAGGGGGTTATTTTTTGCTTGTTTTTGTCATTTTAGTTTGCCTATACATTTTAAAATAAAGCGAATTTGGAGAAAAGTTTTATTAAGTTACTACTTTCAGTGCGCTCAGGTTCGTTGCAAATGAAAAAAAAAAAAACAGTCAAAAAGTTGTTGCAGGTTTCCTTAAAAAGCCCCTGAACAGATTTTTTTTTTTAAATGGTTGGGACACGCGTGTCAAAAAATAAATTATACGCGAAAAAAAAATTAGAGCGATATTGACGGCGAGAGGTTTATTTGAAATTCTGCGCGCGAAGTCCGTGACGTCACTGGTCATTCCGGAATGACCATCTCGGTCTTGAAAGCGAAACCGGTCTCCTCTCCTCCACGCGCCAGAAATGCCGAGAGAGAAAACAATTGGAAAGGAGGTGACTGCGGACTAAATCGCGTTTCGCGCCGCCAATATTGCTCTAAATGTTTTTTTTGTGTGTGTGTGTGTGTAAAATTTATTTTTTAACATGCAACAGTTAAAAAAAATTAGGTTTTTTTTTAAAGGGGTTTTGCAATGACTTTTTTACTGGTTTTTAGTTTGCACCGAACGTGAGCGCACTAAACGTAGTAACTTAATGCAGCTTTTCTTTCCTCGAATGTCGCTTTATTTTAAAAGTTATAGGCAAATTAAAATTACAAAAGCAAGCGAACAATAACCTCCTTCATGACGTCTTGGTCGTGACTTGTGTGGCCGTGAACTAGAGGAGGGGTGGTGAGCTCAGCGAGCGCTCACGGCTGCCTCACTCCGTGTCGACGGCTCGAGAGGGCGCCACCAAAACATGTGGTGGGTAGGGTGTATAAAGCGGGCGGGCAGGGCGGCTCGCAATGCATTTGTTGCGCTATTAAACACCGATTCGGTATGACACTTCATTGGCCACAAACGACAGCAAACACGGGGCAAAGATCAGTTCAGAACGGGAGCCACTTCTCGCTGCCCAACCCCAAACAGCCAAACCGCTAGCCAAACCTGCTCGCCGAAGGCCTCCGGAACGCTCGGAACCCGTCGGATCCTCCAGCCAATACGACCGCAGCGCCGCCACGTACATCCGGGACCTTTCTACGCCCGCCGCTTCACAGCAATGCGTGGTGCGCGTTGGCGCCTGATCTTACTACCCGTTTCTAGTATGCGCCACCTTTTGCACCGCTTGGTGGCGGGTATGTCGACGAGTCATTTCTTGTTTCCGTACTTTATAAACTGCTGGGTGATTTCAGATAAGATCGAACAGGGGGTGGCTGGTCGACCTTTTTAATTTGCTTCATAATTTTATATGTTATTTCCCGATGTCCGAAATAAACAAAATCAGAATTATTTTCACCCAGAAAAAAAATTGTCGGATACAGAAAATCGTACATCACATAGAGGTGGAAAGTCGCATTTGCTTGCGTAGCCGGAGGGGTCAACTTTGGTGATTATTAACATAAGTTATACTTCTCAGGTAAGTTTCATAATTTTGTAGTGCAATCTATATGTACACATCGCGACACTGTTAGCGCGAACACGACATCAACGCATTTTCGCATTTTACATCTAAATAGTATTATTGAGCACGAAATTTTATCGTTTAGATTATAGAACTAAATTAGCGCTTTCCGTAGCAGTAATAACTTAGATGACATCCCTTGGTTTCAAAGAGAAAAACTGGAAAAACCGGCGATTGCTTGTTCGCGCTAACAGTGTCGCGCTCTGTACTTAGAAATACGGAAAAAATACTGTTATTGTTTATTATGTTTTTTAAAAAATATAAAAAAAACACCAATTTCGGCTACTTGACCGTTTTTCCCCAACTTTGAAGGCCTGTATCTTAGGAAATATTTTAGTCAGAAACGTCATATTTTAATTCAATACGCTACTTATAAATAGAAGTAAATTCGCTAAAATTCAGATTTATTCAGGTGCGGGTTGGGGAGATTTTGGCAAGCAAACATGAGACAAGCACCAAAATAACAAAATTTTAAGGGCGATTTAAAAAAAAAAAAAACCCGTTCTTGATTTTTTTTAAACTCTTACCAGTCATTCTACTCTATTTGGGCGTTACTATCCATTAAAAACATGTTGCATTATATTGATGGTGTAACAGATATAGCTCCTCTACCGAGCCCCTTCTCCGAAGCTCGGCACGCGGTGTCCCTGTGGTCGACGCAGTGGTTGCGACTTCTTATTTTGAGAGAAAAGTAATTTGTTTTTATTCGGCACGTTATAATAAATTGTACATTAAATAGAACAAATTACACATCATATATAACACAGTTCTGCCTTCATAGGTTTCAAAATTTGGCAGATTTTGACGCAAACATTTTCTGAAGGTGTGCACTTGGAGATTCTTCCAAGGACACCCGAGAGTCCGTGCCACTTGCAAGTCACAGGTCGAAGCTTCTGATGTTTTGCATAGCCACACATGCCACGACTGAACACCAGGAAAGGCGCGCACTCCCACTCACTCTTCATTTTTCCGTTCACGGAATTCAACAAGCTCATCTTTGTCCAAAAGTGTGAAATTCACACCTTTTAATTTTTGGGAAAGACTGTTCACCATGCAATTTGCAGACTGAATGGCCTTTCCTGGGAGCTGTCTCAAGTTGTGAAGCGTTGCTTGGTGTTTGACGAGTCCTCCAACTCCGTCACACGCGTTTTTCCAAGCCCAGTGGCTGAGAATAACCATTGGGCTTTGGGAAAAACATTTTTTTTTTGGGGGGGGGGGAATTCATGAAGTAGGAAGAAATTCTTGAAGTGACTGGCGGCACCGTCACTTACATATGTCAAATGAGAGTACACAGCAAGGTTGTCATCGACCCACCTTCTCAGTGTTTGTAGAGCCAGACAGGCATAAGCGGAGTCATGATGTAAGCCGTCACTGGTGACGGCAAAACTGCATGTCGACTTTCCATAGTCGTCACCACACACGTAAATATTGAGACCTGCTTTTGTTTCCAGTGGTACGCTTGAATCTCATCAGGAAGGATAACAGTCCAGTTCTCAGCAAAGTCGAAGTGGAAGACAATGCTACCACGCTGCGCGCACTGCTTTTTTCGTAGACGGCTTTGCCTCGCGTCTGTCTGATATGGTTGTGAATGATCCACTTTGAGACCGACACACGAAGCTCTTCCAGAGAAGTGACCGGATCTAAAGTCTTTTTCACAAGCTCGCCTGACTCCCATGCTGAAAAAAAAAATTTCTTCATCCCCGGAATTGTTGAGTTTTTCGAGTGTGAGAGACTGGCCTTTGGAACAATGATCACATTCGCCTAAAAGGCACTGGCGCGATGGCGGGTTGCAAATGAATGCCGAGTTTAATTCCGCTGTGTCAAGTTGTAAGCCAGAAGCGTTCTGTAGAGAGGCGACACAGAGGTTATAGTTTGCGCAGTACACACAAACCATGCTTCTTGCTGGGGATTGCATTTGACCCATCGGGGTCGCAGGGAGTAAAACTTCGTCAGTCCGATGCCGGAGTCGGGATGGTCACTTTTATATGCACGAAACGCTTCTCTGATTTACCGTGTCATAAAGCGTTTTGGCTTGAGCGTTTTCTGGCCATTGAGCACAACGGAAATGACGTCCTTCTGGTTGGGACTCTGCCTAGAGCATCTAGCCCCTCTTTCTTGTTGTACTCAACCGCTGCAGATATGTTTTCAGGGCTCACCTTACACCTTGTATAGGGATCGGGCACATACCATACGCTGTGGTCCTCCCTCAGCTTCCGGGACCTATTAATGATGTAGATCGATGCCTCTGGGATGATTTTCTGGACTTCATTTCTTGTCAAGGTTGATGGCAGGAGGGTCAGCAATTGACAGCGTTCCCGGGAAGAGGCTGTGGTCGCAAAGGCACGGCGAATGTTGTCCTACCACTCGGTGCATGTGGACCACTTTTGCTCCGACGACCCCGATGCCACGTTTTTATCGTACGCAGGACGCATTCCTGGAGCGCAAATTCTCAGTCACAACCTGCTCCAACTCCGCCTGTTTCCTCTTTACATAGGAAGGCCTGTCTCGACTTCTTACTTCACTTGGTGGTCTTAGTGGTGACACAAACGTTGAACGTACGCTGTGGTTGAGGTCTTCAATGGCCTCCTTAGGAGGCATAAAGCTGTCAACGCCAAACTCTGAGCTTTGCAAAGTTATTTGCTTGGTGAAACGCGTAAAACAATTGTAGCACAGGTAGTCCAGCTTGCTCACTTCCATTTAGCTGCCAGACGGGAGAATTCGCTTCAAACAGTCCACACCGAGCTCTCTCACACTGCGAAAATTTCACTGCATCGGGATCTTCTTTTTGTGCTTTGCAAGGTAATCTGCGCAAAACACTCGCTCGGAGCTGTGTTGTCGCCATAACGAGCTCATTATGAATAAAAAGTCAGCACGAAGTAAAGCTACGAAATTGCGGGTTGAAACAGTGGCTGAGCTGGAGTAACGCAGGTTAGTGACAAGTTGAAACAGGGAACCTCTTTCATTCGAAGCACACAGTTATACACAGAAGTACACAAATGACTCCCTCAACGAAGCTCCAATCACCGCAAAGAAAGAAAGAGGGAAAGTCTCCAGGCAAAGGAAATAGACAGCGACGAAACTATTCAGGGTAGAATGCAGATGACTATGTTTCCTGCTGAAAGGCGTCTTTGAGTCACAAAGTCACTCGTTTCGGTTCCCCAAAAGAAACGCCGCCTTTTCGCTATCTGCCCAAAACTCTACTTCCCACTAATCCCTTTTACTTTTGAGGGTTTGTTAACATCCAAACGGATCCTAATCACCGCCGTCCAACTTGGCTGCAACGTTTATTGTTTCCCGACATTTTGGTAGACCCCAGATGGAGGACGAAAAGGGCCACACACACAACGATCTCCAACTCAGCGTCGAAAGATTGTTGTCTCTTCCAGTTTATTAGGAAGCCCCAACCACCAACCTTCAGACGCCCGATAGATAGCTTCGCCTCTCCCCCTCCCTCGCCCCCCCCCCTTCCTTTCCTGGCTCTCCAGATGCCAACACGCCCATCACTAAAGGCTTATTCACACGATGCATCTTTTCAACGCGCCACAGTTTACCGAAACCAAGATTTCGCGAAATCTGCCTGTTCACACGTGAAGCCTGACGCTTGAAACCTGTGACGTATTGACTCACGAAAATTTCGCCAAACTTTGTCATTTGCGCCGGGAATACCAAGCGTTTCGCATCAAAATGATATGAAGTACGTACAGTGTGAAGACAGTCTGTTTTATTAATACCACGCAATCAACTTCGTCAAATTCGGCTCGCTCGGTTTACTAGTCCTGCCAAACCCGGAAAATACCGCGAACGTCAAAGAACAGGCGGATGATCTCGAAGCATTTCGGACAATTTTGCACCGCTAATAAAGAAAGTTATCCCCAGCCATCATGTTTATATGCGATGCTTGCACTCGTCGCGGCTGTTGATGAATCTGCACCGCGTTACCAGCCCGTACTGCTAAGGCGCCGTTACACACCCGCAACCAAGTAGGACCAAGACTGATCGCCCGTACGCACCGCTTCTCCGCTCGTCATGTTTGTTTGTTTTCTTTCGGCTTTGGCTCGGATACGGAATCGGCCAAAAATCAGACTCCTCCAAAAGCTCGCTCCTCCACGAAGGTCAGACGTCATAGCGAAGTCGAGTGGCCATTGGCAGCGTCCGCGTTTCTCCTTCGGGTGATTGACAGGCCTCGCTGAGGTTTCAGCGAAAAATTGCTCCAAAAGCGAGGAAGACGCGCCACTTTTTTCGGAGGCGCGCCACTTCTTCGGTCGCGTTCAGACGGGGATTCTGTTTCCCGAAACCCAGTTTCGCGACACAAGATTCGCCAACAAGATGCATCGTGTGAATAGACCTTAAGCAAGCCGGCCAACCCCTTTCCCTCCCCCGTCCCCAAAAGTTTTCCGACCGACACAGACCACACAGACAGCCTATAAACTCCTTCCCCACCTCCGAACTTGCCCTTCCAAGAAAATACCGACACCGGATATCTGGAAATAATTCACCCTCTCTGTGACAACAACAACACAATTTTGTATGCTTTAATTGTTTGTTTTTTACTTTACTTTACGTTTTTTTAATTTTACGGCACGGAAGGGACACAAAAAGAAAAAAAAACGAAAAGTTTAACCAAATTGACGTTTAAGCAAACAGATGTTGAACCTCCTGCGTCCACAAAACCAAGCAACATACCTGCCAAAGAGAGGATGAATAGAACCCAAAGGTTCACTTCAAACAAAAAAAATGTCAAATATATATATATATATATATATATATATATATATATATATATATATATATATATATAGAAAATAACAAGTTGCAATTATTGCGTCGCACCACAGGGACACCGCGTACCGAGCTTCGGAGAAGGGGCTCGGTAGAGGAGCTGTATCTGTTACACCATCAATATAATGCAACATGTTTTTAATGGATATTAATCCCCAAATAGAGTAGAATGACTGGTCAGAGTTTAAAAAAAATCGAGAACAAGCTTTTTTTTTTAAATCGCCCTTAAAATTTTGTTTTTTTGGTGCTTGTCTCGTCTTTGCTTGCCAAAATCTCCCCAACCCGCGCTTAAATAAATTTGAATTTTAGTGAATTTACTTCTATTTATAAGTAGCGTATTGAATTAAAATATGACGTTTCTGACTAAATTATTTCCTAAGATACAGGCCTTCAAAGTTGGGGGAAAAACGGTCAAGTTGTTGAAATTGGTGTTTTTTTATATTTTTTTAAAACATAATAAACAATAACAATATTTTTTTTCGTATTGCTAAATACATATAGATTGCACTACTATATTATGAAACTTACCTGAGAAGTATAACTTCAGTTATTAATCACCAAAGTTGACCCCTCCGGCTACGCAAGCAAATGCGACTTTCCACCTCTACGTGATGTACGATTTTTTGCGTCCGACAATTTTTTTTCTGGGTGAAAATAATTCTGATTTTGTTTATTTCGGACATCGGGAAATAACATATAAAATTATGAAGCAAATTAAAAAGGTCGACCAGCCAACCCCTGTTCGATCTTATCTGAAATCACCCTGCTTTTGTTTCTTTTCTGATCAAAAATACTAAACAAAAACCACTTTCATAAATAATATGAAACGGTTGGCGCCACTTATATTTTGTATTTCGACAAAAAGAAGCTTTTAGCGGCTCTGACCAATCGCAAGGCAGGAGCTGGCCAGGACCGACAACGTCACGATGTCGTCACATGCCGCGCGCGTTCGGTACCACGGGGCGCCCCCGTAGGTAGAGGAGGTTTCCGCGTCGTCAAGTTAAAATATGGCGCACTGATATTTAGTTAGCCTCTCCGTGCCCGCTTGGTTGCCCAAACCACAAAAGATGTAAAAATCGCAACAAAAAAAGAAAAAGGTAGACGTTTAAATAGGATTGCAGGGCCCCTTTAAAGGGGTACTCTGCCGATTTCTTCATGGTCCCCGATTTGCTTGAAATTTTGCTAAACTCGCCAAACAACATCGCCAAAATAGTATCCCAAATATTAGGTCAAAATAATTTTTTTTCACGAAGTTATTGAATTTACAATTTTGGTCCTCACCGTGTTTTTCAAACTGAAAGTCTCTACTGGCAACAAACGAAAAAGTGACGTCAGTGGAAGTGCAGGGGATCACTCTTTGGACTGTAGAATTTGTTCCCAACTGATTCGAAGCAGTTTCATGGTGTCAAATGAATGCTTTGGAAGCTCGCTCCAGTCCCCGCGCTCCAGCACGGAACAAATGATTGGCATATTCTATTTTTTAGACTGCTCGCTCGACTGGCAAGCCTGCCCTTCCACTGACGTCACGGCACTGAAAAGTGCGGGAATATTTGAATGTTGGTTTTTGCATCATTTTCATTTGCCGATTTCGCAGTAACTATTATGAATTTCGCGATACTAAATAGCATACCGGAAAGGGTAAAGGCCGGGGAGTCAGAAAATATAGTTAGCTGAGGTAGCTCAAAAATCGGCGGAGTACCCCTTTAAAGGGTAACTGCAAAGAAAAAAAAAAGAGTATTTTTAAACAACCTAATCGGGACAAGCATGTCACAAAAAATGTTTCCGCCAAAAAACAATTTTTTTCAGCAATATTTTTGCGCGAGACTGAATTTAGTTTGCGGCTATTTCGTCCGTTTTAAATCGCGCGCCACAAAGTTGGTATTATACGCCACCTAGTGGCTGCAAACGTCACGGAGTGACGTATAACAGCCACTTCGCGCGAGTCGAAAGAGCGCGAGTTTCAAATGTGGAGAAGTTCTGACTCCGACTAAATTACGTTTTGCGGCGTAAATATTGCTAGAAAAAAAATTGTTTTTTTCGCGGAAGATTTGTTTTGAGACATGCTTGTCCCATATAGGCTGTTTAAAAAAAAAACAGTTCTTTTTCTTTGCTGTTACCCTTTAAGATTGTGGTGCGCAGAGCGAGTAGCATCATCCGTAAATTTTGTTGAACAACAGTAATAGCTAAAGGTTTCTTTAAAAAACAAAAAAACATGTTTCTTTTTTTTATGTTTGCAGTGTAGCGTATACTTTGTTGCAGTTTTAGAACCCCCTGTTGAAAGTTGTCCCTACTCTGCTGCTTTCAGATCGAGCGCCGAGCGAGCCTCCGCCAGGGTCTACCACCATCGACTCTGACTCCTCGTGGGCCCATCAGAAACGAGGTAGGCACCCCGCAGAACCTTCCTCGACCGCTTCCGCCCAAAAGAAAAAAAAAAAAGAACAACGGAGTCACTCAGCGAATCTCTCTCTTTCCTTCTCCTGTACCGTTGTAGGCGTATGTTGATTCCGTGTCACAAGTCTCGCGTCACAACACCCTTTACGGACAGATGAAAGAGTTCGACAGCGACTGCGAGCTTCTTGGGGAACTCCGTGGTGTGGTGTGCTTACTGTCTGTTTACACTGTCAGTCCGTCGAGGGAATTTAAAGGTTATTTGACTGAATCTGATACCAAACACAGGTCACAGGGTGTACGCGCGGAAAGCATAGGTGCCACGAGGATTGTGAACCCAGGACTGATGTCGCGTTTCCTCTTGCGGGTTCGTGGGCGAGTCCGCGCAGGCGGAAAGTGGATTTCAGAACCGGGTAGTGAAATCGACTGGTCGCTGGCAGAAAATCTGGATATGGGTCCCGGACTGATCCAGATTTTCCGCCAGCGACTACTCCTGATTAGGTGGCGGCTCTTTCGGCATCCGTGGTTGAAATAACCGGAAGCGTTAATTTTGTCCCCGTGATGTAATTGCTGTAAGATGCGATAACGTCGTTTTTGTTATAGTACTAACGTCTCCCCGTTCAAAGTAACGGGGGACGTCATTCCGCGTGAGGCATCGATCCTCGTTAATTATCCATCACACTCTAAGGGAAAAAAATTAAAGCCAGTAACAACTCTCTTTAACGCCGGATTAGAGCGCAGCTTTTGAGGAAGAGGATGGAAGGGTACTGAGGGAGAGGTGACTCCCTGAGGCCACGTGACCTCAGGGGGTAACCCTAGTGAGGGTGACCGTCGTGAGGGTAACTCTCATAACCCTCGTGACCCTCGTGAGGGTAACTCTCGTAACCCTTTTGAGGGTAACGCTTTTGAGGGTAATTAACCCTTGTAACCCTCGTGAGGGTTACCAGGGTTACTCTCACAAGGGTTACTAGGGTAACCCTCGTGAGGGTAAACTTCGTGAGAGTAACCCTCGTGAGAGTGACCCTCGTAACCTTCACGAGAGTTACGCGCGGTTACGCCGACGGCGACGCCGCTCAAGCCGGAAACGGGCGCCTATAAGAGCTGCGCTCTAAAAAGAGGAAAGTTCGGCACGATCTCCTCCCTTCTGCTGACGCGCCTCCAAGCGGACACGGAAAAAGGCAGGAGCGAGGCGTTTTTTTTTTTTTTTTTACAGGCAGACGGGAGAAAGGGTTTAGCCCTCCCCTCACTTTCTTTCGATTTCGTTTTTTCGGGCACGTCGCACGCGTTGTTTAACAAACGCTGTTGTTAATAAACGCTGCTTAATAAACGCTGTTACAGCGGCAGCGAAGGCCATGTAGTCTCCCAGGTCAAACACGCAGAGCCCCTTGGTTGCACCGACGTTTTTACGCCTAATTTTGTCATACGAGCAAACGAAGCCGTTAGAAACAGCGAAGTTCCAAAGAAATGTGAGCAGTGCTAACTGCTAAGTACGCTGGTCTAAGATGGCCGTCTCCGCAACTCTGCAAGCCGAGTAAGTACCAACGACGATCGCCGTCATTTGTATTGCCATGGAAGCAGTGTGAACGAGTACGTTACCGATACTAAATCACTTGGAGAACCGTATCCAGTGACGAAAATAATCCCTCGAGAAGGGGAGCAAGAGGGTCAAAGGTCGAACACAAATCTCCAACACAGCTAGGTGACTGGTGCGCGATCCGAAGAAATCCGCCTGGTCCTTTGTCCCCCTTGTTCCCCTTCTCCAGGGATTATTTTCGTCATTCTTGTCCAGCTGGCTTGCACCTTTGCATTTAATTGCATTATAATCGTATCCAATATTTCATGAACGTTGCAGGAAGCGGTTCCGTTGGGTATTGTTTCTCCCTTCATCGGACCGGAAGTTCGCGGGTACGCAAAATGCAACAGCACCTGCTTTCGGCGCTTTTACAAAAAGAAATGTGAAATGGAAGGTTCGCCGAAGCAGTGAGCTGAACCTCAGGTTGGACACAAAGTTTACGACCTCCCCAGTGCTGATTGAAAATCTCGCGAAGAATGAGCGGTGTGAGCGGTCGTCGTCAGCGAGAGCGGGTACGTGGGCGGTTCGGCGGGATGGCCAGCTGTTGTCGACTCGAATCCGGTCCGTGTAGTGCTTTGATCCGACACGACAGCTTCCGGGCGGTCCGGGCTAATATTGGAAGCTTCTCGGCTGATACAGCCTAGACGGCCTGGGGGTGGGGGAGCCATGCGCGAAGGACGGACGAGGGCGGGCCTCGCTTCGTGCTTCACGAGGGGCGCCAAGGAACAGCGCGAGAACAATACAGGCCCGACGGAAATAAAAACAGCCCGAGCTACTCACGCTGCGACCTAAGAATCACGCGCTCCAAGGATGGAGGCGCGTCGATCGAGCTCCAATGATTTTCGGGTGTCGCCCGGGCAACCCTTGGGAAGGGGAGGGGGGGGGAGGGAGGGAGGATGTAAGGAGGAGGGGAGGAGGAGGAGGAGGGAAGAAAGGAGACTATTTGAGAACTTACCTGGACTATTTATGGAGAGCCTTGGTAAATCTGGAAATATACTTTTTTTTTCTCAAACCCCCCGTTATGCAACATTGGTGGTCACCATTCCACGGGCACGATGCGTGCGAATTGGATCAGAGTCTTCGCCGAACGTTAGAAGTAGCTCTCGTGTCTAATACATGCTCAGAGCGCGCAATGACACTATTCGCCCTGAGAACCTCGCTAGGGGCTCCTCTTGTTTCATCAATATGGGTAGTAAACGTGCTACCCAAGCGGTTATGTTTTGATTTTCATAGTACATAGAAGCTTGGCATTGCACTTGCTTGCACCTGCAGCGAAGAAAGTTTACGTATCCTCACTCTGGGTTGGGAAAAAAATTCCACCAGGCGGCGATACCTAAACTTCTCGCCGCGAATAAGGCCGACTTGGATAATTGACGCAGCAGCAAATATAGGTGGCGTGCACTTTTGAAAATGGGCTAATGAGCCAGTAAAAACTCGCATTTTTTTTTCCGTCGTGAAAAAAAATGATAATGTGCATGACTCAAATATCGGCCGTGGAGTCGGGTTCTAAATTCACGATGCACGTGCCCATCCCGAAATTTTCTGGAATTAAAAAAAAATTGTAAGTGTCTTACAATTATATTCTGCCAAGAACTTTTCCCCATATATTGACATACGAAACCGCACCCCAAAAGAATCTACTTTCCAATAAGTGCGTCTGACTTGCGGCTTGATATTATTAATTTTTTTTTTTTTTTTTTTTTGGGGGGGGGGGGGGGAGCAGGGGGTTATTTTGTTTGTGACTTGCTACGGCAATACATCTCCCGGCCATCTCTCGGCTGTCGCCGTGGGGAGCGTGAGATAATTATTCACTGCCCCTCAACCTTGTTCACCAGTCAAATATCATCTGCTAATTGCTTGCTTGCGTCTGTTTTTCTCTTGCTGTCCATGCACTCTATGATGCACCAGTTTCTTCCTCGGAAACTGAAGTGGTTTTCATGTAGGGAATCAAATGCCGAGCCGTCTGATACACATCTTCGACAAGCTCCCTCCACATAGCGATATTTTTTGTTCCCCTTATATTTAACCGAGTGCGTCTTTGGCCACACACACCCATCCTGACCTCGAACAGCAAACAAAGAACTCCGAGAACTGTCATATTAAGCTTATCTCCGACAGATTATAAGTAACGTAATTGCTAATACACCGCATGGGAAATTCCTTAGCAAAGAAAACGGGCTAAGCAAAGGAAACGTCTCCTCGTCCGACGGCGTCCTCCGGTAAATGCGATAGTAGTGAGGTTATCGATCTTTGACACAGATTTTAGTAGAGAAAATGGCCACGCACGAATGTAATGTTTGGCTGTTAGGATGCCCAGAGCCCATAGACTATCTCAGAACGTGGGTCAGTATCCCCTTCAAAGGGATACTGAACCGACATTTGGAGCTCACAAAACAAGGCTGGAGCGATAGGCGGGGGACGCTGCAAAACACCAAAACATCACTCATACAGCGATATATCTCTGACGGGTGGCCGTATTTTGGAAAAGAAGTGCGCGATTGAACACGGCCGACGAGACATGTGCCGCAACAATTCTCATTCCCTCTCATCTTCGTCTCCTCGAGCATGGTGAATCGAACAGGGGTATAGACCCTTTCTTCAAGGGCGCCGCCATCTTTAGTTGTCGTCACTTCCAGTATGGGCGAAAACATTGTTTTGCCGTCGACACGCACACAGAATGCATTTAGGAGAAAAGCGTAACCGTCACCCATTCTCGTTTTCTCTCCCCTCTATTTTTTTACTATTTGCAGGTTGAAACGCTTTAATATTTTCTCGTCGCCCATACCGGATATGCCTACTTGGTGGTCGGGGGCGAGAGTAAGCGGAAAAGGTCTATAGTTGCTCCCACCACTTTCCACTTTAGCAGAGCCAGCGCTGTAGTGAAGGCGACCTCCTCTCCAGCTTTCCCTCTGCTAAAGTAAGGAGGTGGGAGGAGTTTTCCCTGGGAGGTGGGAGGAGTTTTCCCTGGACTCTTAACTTGCCCCCACCATAGTTGAAATATTTTTGGACGTTTGTTTAACCCAATTTCACTGCTTGCCAGCGCGGTCGTCGCGCTGCTATGCCACGTGGCAAGTGTGCCAAATTTTTGCCGCCGCTTGGCGTAAGCCCATGCGCGCCACTCGTTCCAAATTAACGTGAATTATTAAAAAAAAAAGATGTCTAAACAAAAGCAAAACAGAAAGTGAAAATATCTCTCTACGTTACTTCATTTATCGTTGCGCCGACCAGCGTTCTAACGTGCCAGCATTGGACGCGACTCGCGGAAATTGCTTCCTCTTTCCAAGTGCGAATTCCGTAGTCTAATGTTGCGTGACATTCTTCGTGGAAGCGAACCAGGGACACCCGGGCCGTCGGTGTCCCAGGATTTCGCGGACCCCGGCTTGCGTCAGCTAGCAGGCCCATTCTCGGCAGACACGGTGCTTGGGAATGCGTCAAGCGGGAGTGGGCGCGGACCCGGGAACCCGTGGCTCGGTTTCGCGGAGTCTCGGTGAAGACTGCACGGAACGCGCGTTAAGTAACCGTCGGGAATCTGCAAGTGAACCTGGGGCGTGTTCCTAACGCTGTTTCGAAAGTCGCGCGCCCACTGTTCCGAACATGTATCGCCAAACTGCGTCCGCACAGATGAACGAGTCGCAGCCGCAGCGGGGGCTCGGTGCTACGGTGCCTTTCTTTAGATCCGAAGGGACACGCTCCTTGTCATTCCGGGAGAGCGCCGGTGACGTCGCAGGTGACGTCGCACTGCTGACGTCACCTGCGGCGCGGACACCTTGAAAAGACGGCGCAAGGCTTCACGTCATTTTTTGCGCGCTTAGTTTCGGTACCGTGTACAAGAGCTAGGCCGTATTAAGGTCGAGCGTCGAATCTCCAACCGCATTATGGCCCCCTCCCCCCCCCCCCCGAATTAAATGTGTAAAAGTTAAAAGTTAAAAAAACTTGTTTTTAAATTAATTTGCTAAATAATTAACTCGTTACGCATCTTTTTCTGGTATTCTCCACGGCCACTAACTTGGCCCCAGGGCCAGGAGAGAACTTTCATTCAAGTTTATTGTTTTCTAACGCAAATTTGATTAAAGAAGAATAATTCTGGACCCCAGAAAAAGTACGCCCTGTGTATAAATTTAAACCTTACCGTCAAAAAAAAAAAAAAAAGAAAAGAAAAAAGTGGTTGTTTTGAGAATCTGGCAAGGAGCACGGTGTCAGCGTGCAGAACAAATTAGTCGTTAGGTGATAAGAATTTTGAGTTTAGTCTGCCATAGTATGGCGACATCGTTACAGACGAGAAAATTTAGCAGTACGACTGCTAACCGCCTTTGACGTGCATCCCGCAGTAGTGATCGCACTATATGGTACGTCCAGATCGAAACGCGTGCAGAACCTAGAGACCTAGGTTCTTTAGGCTCTGCAGTGCAAGCTTTCAGGTGTCTGTGCATGGCTAGCGGTAGGTTAGCGCCGGGACTGGATTTGACTGTAGTGGCTCTTCCCCTTGTATCTGGTGAGCAGAGTCCGAGCTCCGATAGAAGGCGATGATGACAACGATGTGCGACCTGATGGTCGATGTGCTCGGTCGGGGGCTGGGGGTGGTTGGCGGGAACTCTATCTTCGTTCAGTCAAGCTTTCTACGAGGCGGCCAAGATGGCCGTCGTCGAAACGGTCGCTCTTTGGTCGAGAGCGGGCATTCGCCGGGTTGGCTGACAGGCTGCTCGGCCTTGCCTTCGCCGTGTAGACGACGAGTGCTCTCTCGCGAGAAGGGAAAGGCGCGCCAGGCGGCCGCAAGTAAACAATAACAGCGACGGCGGAAGAAAAATGGACGCCAAGAAAGCGGGCGCCGATTGCTCTTGGCAACCCGGTGGCCCCGCGCCTGGCTCCGTGGCGGCGGTTGCTAAAAATGGAAATCGTCGAGGCTTAATTTCTGCCGAGCGCTCGGGAGGATCGGCGGTCGCAGCCTGGCTTTGGCTCTCCCTCCGACCGGGGAGACTGCGGTCTCGGCATGGCGTAAGCTTTTGTCGAAACTCAGATTCGACTGGAGCGACGAATCCTCGAACCCTTTTGACAAAATTCGAAAAAGGTTCGACTTCCAAGTGAACGCGAGAATTTAAATGGAATTTTGGGGAGAAAAAAAATTCTAGGTAACACGCTGTTTTAATATTTTACTCACTTGATAAGGCAATCAGAACCCTATAGTGATCTCGTTAGAAGTTGTTAACGTGATACAACACACCGGATAAATATTGCGCCCCCTCCTCCACTAGGTGGCGTCAGCTTGTTTTCAATTTACGCGCCCGCGCATAATAAACCAAGTTCACTCCAACTTTTGTCGAACTTGAGTTGAAAGTTGGAAGAAGTCGAACCTGATCGAACTGGAACCTTCAGTAACGTAGACAATTGGGCCAGTTGGTTAATCAAAACATTGGCGCGTTTGCGAGATCCCTAATGCCAACCCAAAACGGGAAGAAAAAAAGTTACCCCTTTTCTAACCACACGCGCACGCGCACACATGGATGACGACGAATTTTTCTTTGACAGCTTTGAGGAATGGTGAAAGTATTCCCGAGAAACGCAGAAATTGGGGTTGTGGGGATATTTATACAGCGTGTTGTTGGTCAGCCATTTAAAGTTGCGACGAGTCAATCGCTGTAGATGAGCAATTTAGCCAGTGCGGTACAACCGCTAGCCTGGGGTCTTTAACGTGCACCACGCAGTAGTGATACACGACCGCACGCCGGTACGATGCTCATCCAGATCGAAACGAGCAGAGGTGGGGCTTGAACCCAGGATCCCTGGAGTTCTGCAGCGCGAGCTTTCGCTCCACGCGCGTCGAGCTGGGTGTGCGCTTTAGCCCACTCGGCCACCGATCCCCCAAGAAACACAGACAGAAAGAGCACGTTGTGCCTGATGCGAATATGGACAGCGCCATGGAGTCTGATCCCGTGACATTTTGCAATCAGCGTAATATGTGTAGGGACAGAAATAACAAACATATTTGGAACGAATTACGGGGAATGCGAACGGCTTTCTTTTTTGTCGCGTGCTGCGTCTTGAGAGTAACCAGACATCAATTTATTGCAAACTACTTGAGCAAATTTTGTATAGCCAGATAATGCAGCATCTTAGTTACCATAATTTTTTCATGGATTCTCAACATGGGTTTAGGAGAGGTTATTCTTGTGTCACGTAACTAACCGAGCTCTATCATGATCTTGTCATGTCCGTAGATAAGGGTGAACAGACTGATTGGTGCTTTTCTTGATTATAGGAAAGCGTCTGACACAGTGTCGCACTCGTTCTTACTTCACAAATTGAATTGTTTGAACACAGATATTACCACACTAAAATGGATTAAGTCATATTTGAGTTCGCGTCAGCAATGTGTAATTTTAAATGGCGAGGCGTCTCATTTCGTTGAAGTTACGTCTGGTGTACCACAGGGGTCGGTTCTGGGGCCATTGTGGTTCTTAGTATTTATCAACGATATACATGTCAATGTAACTTCCCAGCTGAGATTATTTGCAGATGATTGCGCTGTGCATACGCGTATAAAGAACGGGGAGGGTTCCGGACAACTGCAGGCTGACCCATGTCGAATAGAACATTGGTGCGGTGAATGGGGGATGCAACTTAACGTAAAGAAATGTGTTCATGTTAGCTTCACACGTAAAAATAATAAATTTGACGCACAGTATTATTTAAGCAATGAGCTAGTAACGAAGGAGAATAAAGTAAAATACCTCGGAGTCATTTTGTCATCCGACTGCACGTGGGATTCGCAGATTGATGATGTCATTATGAGGGCGGGTCGCGCACTCGGCTTTGTCCAAAGAAACCTAAAATACTGTACACAAAAATAAAAGAACTAGCATATATCTTGCCTATGTAAGACCAATTCTTGATTACGCATGCACTGTGTGGGACCCTTCCAAAAAAAAAAATCGCATTGATGGCTTGGAAAAAATACAAAATCGTGCCGCACGCTTCGTCCTGGGCCACTACGACCGTTTTTCTAGTGTAACTAACATGAAACAACCACTAGGATGGGCGTCATTAGATCTTCGGCGAAAAATTTACGGTTGAAATTTTTATACAACATTTATCATGAAGCTACTGGTATTAATAGCTGATCATACCTCTTCAAACAAATTATTTTTCCGAACGTAATGATCATGTGCACAAGATACGCGAATACTGTACTAGGACGGAGCTCTGCAAAAATTCATTTTTTTGTGAGGACGGTCAAGGACTGGAACGCTTTACAGGAATGTCTAGTTTGTGCTGCATGATGATGATATGTTCTTTTCGTTATTATTCGCCCCCTGCAATAATGCCTTCTGCAGGAGTTCTCTGAATAAAGAATAAAGAATTCACAGGCGACATACTGTAGAAGCCATCACCAGCGGTTTATTTTCAGGTCACACAGGCGGTTTATTGGCTCCACTGACTCTGCCAAGATGTACTAAAAAAAAAAAAAAAACAATATTAACACAACCAGAAGAGGGGAAAGAGAGAGCAGTTCTCGCGGTCAGTAGGATACGATTGCACCAGGTGTGCGGCGCATACGTCTCAATTTTATTTAAAAGGAAAGATCCCTCTCGGCGTTTACAGACCGACTCGCTGTTTACAGAGCGGTTGCATTTTCCCCACCAGGTGTGGGAAACCTTTTGCGTCGCACCGACAGCAGCGCCACCGCAGCGGCATGACGTCACTTGTTCTGTGTTCCTTCCGCCCTCCACCTTGTTTACCAGACGCGGTACACTCAGTGATATTACAATATCGTAATATATTATCATGAATCGTCGACTGGCCCGACCTTCCACCCTTGTCACTAAATGATATTCAAGATACGAACATATGCGCTATCATGAGACCGCCAGCGTTGATCGAGTTTCTACTCTACAAAATGTTTCCAAAACCGTTAATACATATATATATATATATATATATATATATATATATATATATATATGGGCGGTTTCATTTGGATTCAGCAACGAGTGGCAGTCGTATTTTTTATTTTGCTTCAAATTTTTATATTTTGTGGAGAATGTTCCAAGAAGAACAATCCTTTTTATTCTAATGTCCTGACATGATTAGTTCCTGAGAAAAAAAATCTCAAAGAAGCGGGAAAGAACTACGAGGTTTTGAAGATTGTCGTGTGTGGCGTTTTTGAATCACTCTCAATCTCAAAGTATTCAAAAGACAACTTCTATATTTTTTTAGTGTGATATATAGGTATGTAGGTAAACCGACATTATAATTGCTATTTATTATTCGTCGCTCCAATTTTTGTAAAAATCCCCAAACATGCCTCCGCGAACAACTGTGACCTAAATTGGGGATTTTATTTTGAGTCGACTATGTTTGGTATCGCTTTTAAAATATTACCACGTGTAGAACCTTTCATTGCCTTCCAAATGAAGCAAAGTTTGTGTTTTTATCATGTAGGAGTACTGAGAAATAAATTATGAAACAGAGAGGGTTTTCACTTTTCGTTCAACTTCAGCACGCTGTATAAAAAAAAACCATTTTTAATTTTTTTCTTTTTCTCGCATTGCGTTCTCTTTACACCCTTCTTTTAGCCAGAATACATTCCGTTAATAGTATTTGCCTTGGTTTTGAGTTTTAAGCCTCTAAAAATGCTAAAAAAGAGCAAATGCCGATGGTGGGATTTGACGATTTTCGTGTGTGGCGTTTTTGAACCACTCTCAATGTCAAAGTATTCAAAAGAAAGTTTCAATATTTTTTCATTGTGATATATATGCAAGTCAGTAAAACGACATTCCATCTACTATTTATTATTCGTTGATCCAATCTTTGTAAAAATCCCCAAACACGCCTCCGCGAAGAACTGTGACCTATACTGCGGATATTTTTGTTAGTCAACTATGTTTAGTTTAGTTTTTAAAATACTACCACGTCTAGAACCTTTCATTGCCTTTCGTATTATGTAAAGTTTGTGTCTTAATCACGTACGAGTACTGAGAAATAAATTATGAAACAGAGGAGGTTTTCACTTTTTGTTCAATTTCAGCACGCTGTAAAAAAAGCAAAAAAAAACTTTTTTATTTTTTTGCGTTGCGTTTTTTACGTTTTTCTTTTAGCCAGAATACATTCTGTTAGAGTTATATGCACTAGTTTTGAGTTTTAAGCCTCTGAATGTGCTAAAAAAGAGCAAATGCTGATGGTGGGTTTATGGGTTATAGCTGTATATTTTATTCTTTATTATAATAATCTATGGGACGTTGAATAAATACTCATATGAAAAACATGAATGTCGTTAGGCGTATAATAACAAGTTTGCAATTCCAAACGTCTAAACCCTATAAAATCGCAACTGCCGGGAGCGGGTTTTCAGACAATTTCTGCCGGTGCCATGATTGGAGGGGCCTCAAGCCTAAACCCTATGTGCTACATAATCTATACTACGTTAGAAATATCAAAGTATAATATTGTAAAACATTAGAGTAAAATACGCTCCCTATTGGAAACCTAGATTTTTAAATGCGAAATTTTATATTTTAATGCTAAATTCATGTTGATAACAGAACCAAATCATTTTTCACCATATTTAAAGGCTTAAAACTCAAAACCAGTGCATATAACTCTAACGGAATGTATTCTAGGTAAAATAAGGGTGTAAAAAAACGCGAAGCAAAAAACAAAAGAAAAATATTAAAATGTTTTTTTATACAGCGTGCTGAAATTGAACGAAAAGTGAAAAGCTCCTTTGTTTCAAAATTTATTTCTCAGTACTCGTACGTGATAAAGACACAAACTTTACATAATATGAAAGGCAATGAAAGGTTCTACACGTGGTATTATTTTAAAAACAAAACTAAACATAGTTGACTAACAAAAAAATCCGCAGTTTAGGTCACAGTTGTTCGCGGAGGCGTGTTTGGGGATTTTTACAAAGATTGGATCGACGAATAATAAATAGTAGATGAAATGTCGTTTTACTGACTTGCATATACATCACAATGAAAAAATATCGAAAGTTTCTTTTGAATACTTTGACATTGAGAGTGGTTCAAAAACGCCACACACGAAAATCGTCAAATCCCACCATCGGCATTTGCTCTTTTTTAGCATTTTTAGAGGCTTAAAACTCAAAACCAAGGCAAATACTATTAACGGAATGTATTCTGGCTAAAAGAAGGGTGTAAAGAGAACGCAATGCGAGAAAAAGAAAAAAATTAAAAATGGGTTTTTTTTTATACAGCGTGCTGAAGTTGAACGAAAAGTGAAAACCCTCTCTGTTTAATAATTTATTTCTCAGTACTCCTACATGATAAAAACACAAACTTTGCTTCATTTGGAAGGCAATGAAAGGTTCTACACGTGGTAATATTTTAAAAGCGATACCAAACATAGTCGACTCAAAATAAAATCCCCAATTTAGGTCACAGTTGTTCGCGGAGGCATGTTTGGGGATTTTTACGAAAATTGGAGCGACGAATAATAAATAGCAGTTATAATGTCGGTTTACCTACATACCTATATATCACACTAAAAAATATAGACGTTGTCTTTTGAATACTTTGAGATTGAGAGTGATTCAAAAACGCCACACACGACAATCTTCAAAACCTCGTAGTTCTTTCCCGCTTCTTTGAGATTTTTTTCTCAGGAACTAATCATGTCAGGACATTAGAATAAAAAGTATTGTTCTTCTTGGAACATTCTCCACAAAATATAAAAATTTGAAGCAAAATAAAAAATACGACTGCCACTCGTTGCCTGAATCCAAATGAAACCGCCCATATATATATATATATACATATATATATATATATATATATATATATATATATATTTTATTTTTTTTTTTTTTTTGTGAAGAAGGAAGACGAGCGAAGCTCTACTATGGTCGGAATGATGTGCTGGCCTGCCGCAAGTCGACAAGCCAGAGTGGAAAGGCTGGAAAAGTTGCCGCCATCTATGAGCGATTGCGGCAACCAGACAACCGCAAGCCGGTTGTCTGGTTGCCGCCGTCGCTCATAGATGGCGGTGACTGTCCAGAGTTCTGTGTCATCAGGCTATTTAAGGACGGACTCGATCCTGGGGAAACTAGCCCTTAACAGCTCCTCTGTAAAAAAAAAATAACTGCTGCTCACATATATATGGTATGGCACCACGTGCTACAAACACTTGAAAGCTTCTTAGAGATAAAGACAGCTACGAGCGCATGGTCCGATATGTGAGTAGCAGTGTCAGTCAGACTGTTTGTTTTTCTTTCTTCTCCCGTTGTATAGGTTATGCCAAAATTATTTCCTCGTTTTTTTTTTCGTAAAAATTATCACACTAAATTGTAGTATGACGAACGAACCTACCCAAAGACATTTTTTGCGAAAAGTTTAAGCGCACTCCGTTGATTGGCTTATTTATGTGATTTATGTTAACGCTTGCGTATTGTTTCCGAGACCAGCCCGTAGAGTAGAAGCCGCTTTGCTGTCCGATGCTTGTGGTGGTGGGTGAGGCGCGGAAGACGAGGCTGTTCTCGGACGAGAGAAGGAACAGCGTCTGACGAAGAGCAGAGACCGGGGGAAGGGGCTGACAGATGCGAGCCGGCACCATTAATTGGGCACCGCGCGCGCTAATCGACGCCACGTCGCGGCTTGCCGGCCGAGCTCTTTGGGCAAACAACATTCCGAGGCTGTCGTCTGCGCTGCTCTCGTGTAGCGCGAAAAACAGAGAAAACAAGGGCGGCTGCGGTTGAGGCGGCACCTCTTTGTCCAGTTCATCGTCTAGACGTGTCCTATCGACCGTGCCGGCCCGCCGGCTGCATTTGTCTCCTTCCGCTTTTGCTTTCTTTCGCCGCTGTCGTCGCCATTATCGCGGTGTCCTTCCTTTTTTTTCTTTCCTTGGGAAGTTCGTGGGCTGTACTGCGTTCCTCCATTGTTACCTCTCATGTCCCATTTCAGTGTGACTCGTATCTTTCTTTTTTGTATAATTTTTTTCATGTTTTTTTTTATTATTATTAATTTTGTTTATACACAACCGATACAAGGTCGAGACTCGAAAGTACAGTGCGCGACACCGTTAGCGCGAGCACAACGTCGGCGCTTATTTGCATTTCGCTCAAAGGATTGGCGGTCATAAATTTTACCGTACTGAATGAGGACTGTCCGCAACACAATTAATTTATATGGAAACCGTTTAATTTGACGAGAAAGACAGGAAAAATCGGCGATCGCCTGTTCGCGCTATCAGCGTCGCGCTGTCTACAACGTTCATGTGATCTCGCTACTTTTTTTTTTTTTGGGGGGGGGGTTTGACGTTTTAGCAGTTTCGTGTTTATACCGGCATGACGCTGTTAATATTTGCTCCGCTTGCGAAGGCTGGCGGACGAACCAGCCGTAAAAAACAATAAAAAAAGATTCTATTTTTTTTATGTGTTGAAAATTTTTTAGTACTTTTACAGAGTACTTTTTAGAACTTTGTGAGTATTCTGCTGTTGTCGGTAGAGCGGAGGATTGCTCGCGTCGTTCGCACTGGAGGCCCCCATCGCCGGGGTGAGCAGTTGATCGTTTTTGTTGTTCAAACGGAGGTGAAACAGTGGTATAGCAGCGACCCGAGGGCTGCGGACAGGAGGCGCCTCGGTCAGTAAAGTCAGCCGCTGGTCAGCGCGACTGGCGGCCAGAAGTGGGCAACTGTGCGAGGCAGGCACGTATCCAGGGGGAGGCCCATGGGGCCCGGCCCCCCCCCCCCCCCCGAAATCTTCTATTTTGCTGGGACCTCCTCTCCCCCTCCCCTCATACAGCATTTTGTCATGGGCGGCCCCCCCCCCCCCCCCGAAACAAAATCCTGGCTACGTGCCTGGTGCGAGGCCCATGCCACCGAACGATTGGACACGCGAGCGCTGCGTCAGAGTTTGGCCAGGCACTCGGACGTTCAAACTCGATCCTTGGGATTGCAACCGCGCGGGCCGTCTCCGGAGTTGAGAGAATTCCGCATAAGGTGATGCTATTAATGGTGCAAAACTATCGATAGTACTATCGATAGTATCGATAGTCGCCAGAAATCTGACTATGATAGTACTATCGATAGTCGACTATCGAAAAACGATCGGTAGTACTATCGATAGTTGACTATCGAAAAACTATCGATAGTACTATCGATAGTCGACTATTGAAAAACTATCGATAGTACTATCGATAGTCGACTATCGAAAAACTATCGATAGTACTATCGACAGTCGACTATCGAAAAACTATCGATAGTACTATCGATAGTCGACTATCGAAAAACTATCGATAGTACTATCGATCGTCGACTGTCGAAAACCTATGGATGGTACTATCGATAGTCGACTATCGGAAAACTATCGTTAATCGACTATCGGAAAACTATCGATAGTCGACTATCGTACACATATCGATGGTACTGTCGACGATTTACTATCGATAGTTTTGCGACACTAGTAGTTTGCGTCGCTCCCTCTTCTCTTTTTATCGCTTTATTTATTTTTTATTTTTTTCAAATGGGACACCAACTAGCCCAGGCACTTACCATCCAAAATTTGGTTCAGCTTTCAGTGATGACGAAGACGGGAGTTTGGGCGAGGAGAGGAGAGGGAGGCGAGCGGCGGTGCGGCAACTGTGTTCGCTATAGATCTTTTTCACAAGGGCGCCGCCATCTTGAAATATCGTCACTTCCAGTATGGGCGAAAACATTGCTTTTCCGTCCCCACGCCAACAGAAGGCATTTAGGATATGAGCGTAACCGTCACCCATTCTTATTTTGTCTCCCCTCTATTTTGTTACTATTTGCAGAGTGAAACGTTTTATTATTTTTTCGTCGCCCATACCGGATATGCCTACCAGGTGGATGGGAACGAGAGTAAGCAGAGCGAGGGTAAGACGTGCCGGGATGGAGGAAGCAGACGGAATGCTGGAGAAGAGATGGGGAAACCTCCTTCTCTCTTTAGCGTTCCGTCTGCTTCCTCCTCCCCGGCCCGTCTTACCCTCGCCCTACCTTCTTGATATCGATAGCACTATTGATAGTATCGATAGTCGCCAGAAATCTGACTATCGATAGTAAAAAAACTATCGATAGTCGACTCTCGGAAAACTATCGAAAAACTATCGATAGTCGACTATCGAAAAACTATCGATAGTCGACTGTCGAAAAACTATCGATAGTACTATCGATAGTCGACTATCGAAAAACTATCGATAGTACTATCGATAGTCGACTATCGAAAAACTATCGATAGTACTATCGATAGGAGACTATCGAAAAACTATCGATAGTGCTATCGATAGTCGACTATCGAAAAACTATCGATAGTACTATCGATAGTCGACTATCGATAGTTCTGAGACACTATCGATAGTTTTGAAAAAACTATCGATACTATCGATAGTCAATTTATCGATAGTTTTGTATCACTAGATGCTATACCTGTCGAACTTTGTGAAATTGGCCGGACGGTATATGATCACGAAGTACATATCCCACCATCGCATGCCTGCAGCTTTATTATTGTCATTATTATTTTTTTTTTCTCACAGCTTATTTCTTTGTAGGTGGGGTCGCTCGGTAGATTGAGCACCGCTATTCGCTACAATTTCGTTCTATGAAAACTGACTTGTCGGAGGAGCTTTATTCGTCAAATATATTCGAGTGTCTCCGAGTGGTATATGTGCCACGAGTCTACGAACTTCTCTGCAAGTCGAAATCACACTGCTCAACGCTCGTAAACCTCATAAAAAAAAAAAAAGAAAAAGAAAAAAAAAGATGCAGGCACGCGACGACAAGAATAATTTTCGGACAGTTCTCACGCACGTTCGCTTCCTGCGTATATATGTACGCTTGGATCCTGTCTGAAGGCAGTCTTTGTGTGACCGATGTCAGCCATGCAAGGATGAAACGTACTCCTCGGACGTTGTCTGCGCACTGTAGTTTGTACGGTGTCTGAGCGGCGTGACAGCTGGAGCAGATTTGAGGAGGGTGTGATGCGCAAGCGCCCGTTTCGTCCCTCGCTGCGTGCGGGACTGTGTCAGGAGGGCAGATAAAAATGCGCGAGGAAGGTACACGATACGATAAGCATTCGCCTCGGCACTTTTCTCGGAGGGTGTCGCCCGGCGTCTCTAGAATCTGTCGCATCTCGGATCCGTCACGCCGCAGACGCGAAAGCCCGTGGGGGACGCTCGGATTCTCCGTGTTCGTTCCCTCGCGGGGTGCCTGGCAGAGGTGGCCGAATTACCTATATTTTTGTCATTAAAATTGCGTTACTAATCGATTGGCGGGCGTCTATTCGCAAACGACGTGCCGTCGGAGCGCATGCGTCCTTTGGTGAGCTGTGTCACGTGGTTTGCACTTTCGTTCTCCGAGTTATTCTGCGATCAAATCGAAGTCAAACTTGACCGTTTTTTTTTTCTTTATTTGTTCTGCGGATTTCATTCATCCGCACAGGGGCAGAGATAAAGGCATGATGCCTGACAGCGCCTCTGCCCCCTGCAGTTCATACAGCGGAAATAACATTTCAAACAAGTCACAATGAGAATAAATAACAAGACAGTCATCGTCATAAAAACAAATAGAAACAATTATTTTAGAAATATCTGAAAATACATGAAATACACTGACGCAGCTCAAACAACTACACAAGCGGCACAGCTTGAACAATGCCGGGTGCCGAACAGACGAAGGCAGCTGGCCCGCCCCAGCGGAGGACAGTACAGGCAACCGAAATAAGCCTCCGTCAAATTGCGGGTCCCCCAGTCGGGATTCGAACCCCCATTTGGGGATCCGTAGACCGGCGCTTTGCCTCAAAGCATAGCTCAGAACCACCGAGGCGGCTGGTTACGCAATGATGAGGTAAAGATGTAGCAATGCTATAGCCTTGCTCAGCTACTTCACCCAGATTTCGCGATACGGCATGTGGGGAGGTGAATCCGCGCCACGCGTGTGCGGACTCGCAGTACGCATTTCTTCACATCCCCACCCTTTTCGAATGTGTGTGTGTGTGTGTGTGTGTGTGTGTGTGTGCGTGTGTGTGTGTGTGTGTGTGTGTGTGTGTGTGTGTGTGTGTGTGTGTGTGTGTGTGTGTGTGTGTGTGTGTGTGTGTGTGTGTGTGTGTGTGTGTCCATTTTGCCGCGATTTTAGTAAGAGTGGGGCCGCCTCGAATGTCAGTGTTGGGCCAAGTACTCGCGGGTACTTCAAAAGACATTTGAAATCTTAGATGACATGTACTCACATCGGAGTTTGCGAAAGTTCATCAGCCCTTCAGATGTTTCTCGTTTCTGTCGCACGTGCACCAAGTGCAGCATTAGCGCGAAAATAAAAGAAGAGGAACTTTATGCGTGTTTAAAACTGCCCATTGAAAATACCGTTACCAAGATAAATGCAAAGGACATTTTGGGAACCTCGAACGTCTTCGGCACATTTGGTATTGAAATGCCCGTGGGAAGTGCCCGCGTACCGTAGACGCTGGATCACGTCGGTACTCATTCGGAAATTTTACACCGACGGAAGAGAGACGAACGAAAAGGGAAGGAGAGCAGACGGGCGGCATTCTTGAAACACGCAATGAACCTCTGGTTTGGGCGGTCTCTTACGTCCGCCGCCCAAACCGCGCGGAGGGCCGCCGCCGCCTTTGGTGCCCTATCTGGACAAAAAAGCGTGTCCTCCCACCGCCACCCGAACGGAAGGAGATACAAAAGAAAACAAAACGCGCACTCGAAGAAAAAGGAGGGAGGGGGATTCCATTATTGCTAAAGGAAGGGCCAGTGGTCCAGTGGTCGGTTTGCCGCTGGAGGGATGCACGCCGGAGGAGGAGACAGCCGCCAAGAATGCGGGACGACGGCGGGGGGACCCGGCGAGGGACCCGGCGAGCGGCGGTCGACACCCAAACACGAGCATCGCGTCCCCCCCCCCCCTCCTTCTGCTTTTCTACTATCTGCGCCCGTCTCAAAGCACTACGGCGGCACTCTGGTGGCGTTCACGGTCTCTGTTTCGTTTCTTCTATTTTTATTTTTTTATATACTAGGACGGTGGAGTGGGGAGTTCTTTTTGGGTGAATGTGCAACGTGCCCCACCGCGATCGCGGCGATGTTCTTCCTTTCCCTCGTGCGTGAGTATGCCCCTGGTTGTACCCCCCGCTGTGCGTGGCAGGGGGAGAGAAAGAGAGAGGGCGTTTCGCCCCCGAGCCACCTGAGAGCTTCTTGGCATACTTGGCGTGCCTTTCCGCGCTGCCCTTTGCCCAGCACCTCGGGTTGTGGGGGGTCCTAAGCAGGGCAAGCGACCGCTTCGTTGCTACCGTCATCCTTCCTCGACGGGAGCGTGCTGCGTTCGATTCTGGCCCTTGCAGGCACGAGAACGAGAGATCATGAGAGTTGTCCTCACTCTCGCTTACCAAATTTCGTCAGTCCATGGTCTTTCTAGGTCGGAGAGGAAAAACTGCCTTGGAAGGGCCTCGTCTGTGCGGGTGTGCGCCTTTTGTGCCCGTTCTTTTGCGAGTCTTCGTACTTTCCACGTCCACTCAAGAAAAAAGAAAAAAAATATATATATATATAAATCTTTTTTTTTTTTTTGCGTTTAGTGTGACAAAGTAACTCTACAAATTAACGCTTCGCTTACATTCAGAAGTGAAGACTAGCTGCGCGTAGCAATTGGCGACGAGATGTTTCGGTGGATCCCCTTAAATGGTTCCTATCGCCGAGGTCACGGACCAGAATTACTCGATTTCCAGCGGGAATATCGCGGTGTGTGGTGCGTCAGCAAAGCACTGCACGGGCCGATGTTTTCTTCTCTTTTTTTTTTTCCTTGAGCCCAGGTTTGGGTTGGCGTTATGGTAATTTACCCGCCCGAGCCCGGCCCAGGTGTTTGAAACCGGGCCCGGCACGAGCCCGAGCAATTTCTGTGTTACACGGCCTGGACAACGTAATTTGACGGCATTGTTGTACATGTTGTATATTTTCTACCACTAGAATCGTGACCTTATAGTTTTACGTCTGGATTTTAATGATGTACCGCGCACAGGATTTTAATCAAATATCGCGCACAAATAGTTGCTTATTTATCTTTAATAACAGTACCGACGAGGATTAAGTTTTGTTTGCTTTTTTTATGTCCAAAATGTGCTTTCTTGACAAAAACTGGGGCAGTTTCGCAATGCCTCCGCTAAATACCGTCCGCCGCAATGCTATTTTTTCTTTCTCTTTTTTTTGGGGGGGGGGGGGGTTATTGGAGCTGGACAGTAATCTGCAAAAACTAACAATATTTAAAAAAAAAACTTTTGTTTTTATTTACAGCGATCGCAATACAAATTTTGTCACAGCTTTGCGTTAAAGTATCATGATTTGGTACGGTCACGTGTCTAGTGGTCAAAATTGTACAACATGGCGGCAGCCAAGTGGGGGTCACTTTTGCCTGGTGAACGGGATACCAGTTTATCGCTCTAAGCTCCTCTACCTCATTGGGTGGTATAGATAAATTGATCGACCTGTAGACGTAAGCAACAAACAACATCTCGGACCTTGATTTCTTTTTTGTTATTCCCAAGACGAGTTGAACGGCATTGACAAAAGCCAGATTAACTATTTCCACACTGCTTTTGTTCACAGGCATATTTCTTGCCAATAATGAAATATTTCTTCCGGTGCCGCAAACGTAAAATTATTGTTTCCTTATTTTGCAGAACTGCCAGGGACTAGCATGGGAACCGAACAAAAAGTGGGCTTCCGACAAATATTTTATTTATGGAATTAAAGTGCTGCAGGTTTTTTGTCCAAGAACAAAAAATTATCCAAAGAGTCTATACTTCGTTTCAGCTTGGGTCCAGACGCAGGCGATGCTATATGCGCGAGCTCCGGGCTTTCAGCGTCCCTGCCAAGCATGCGCGCTCGTGCAATGCAAGCACTGTTCAGGGCCACACGCTCGCGCTCGTAGCATCGGCTGCGTCCGGACCCAAGCTGAAACGAAGTATAAAATACATACAACCGTCTTGGAAAAAAAGAATTGGAAATTTCTTGTTACGGGATTCACCATTTCAACAGGTCAGCATTGTTTTGACACGACTCGCCGGCGTGGAGGTATCTCTCTAACTCACCGTCATCAAGGTCCGTGTCGGGGTCGCCGTGCCAGTCTTGAAACTCATCCAGGAGCCTCCGTTTTGGTGGTTTGGCAATTACGAATTCTTCGCCACCGCTCTCGCGTGCAGAAAGAACTGCCGGCACGCCGGCGACCATTTTTCTTACTGTACTGTAGACAACGCTCCTCTTCGCTTCTTTATCAACCAGTTGTGATAGCGGTGTGCTCAATCCCTCAATTCGAGCGTAGAAAGCCACGTTATCGGTCTTGTGCCGAGTGTTGAGATGCCCCTGAGACACGACGCAAAATATCGTAGGGGCCGACATGCTGCGCTTTGGGAGCAAGGCGAGAACTACGATATGTGTCGGCCTGCAATGAAGCCTAGACCTCCCTACTTATATCATCGTGCTATGCTTGTCGGGTATTCGTCCATCAATAAAGTGCCGTGATTTCTCCCGAAATAAATTAGGACTGCGTACATAATCGCGTTTCATTTCACTCGCCACCCGGACAAAGTTCTACGTAAATGCGTAAATTATGTTGACAAACAAACCGGAGCGCCCCTAGCGGCATGCCACCGGTGCCGCGCATGCGCGACGGGGTGTGGGCAAGAAGCGCCGCGTCCCGCGTAAACGAACCGTTGGAATGGGATGTTTTCGGCGTCGTTGCGAGTCCTCGTGCTCTTTTTCGCAGATTCTACGTCTTCCTAGCAATGTCTCTAGTGGCCTGAGCTAAATTAACGAGGCTCGTTACACCAGGAACCTTGGTGTAAATAATGTGACGTGCGGCGATTGATTCCGCGTGAACGCCGCAGAATGGACGCTAAAGCCCGATTCACACCATGAGATTCTGCTCACTATTTTCAGCCGCGACGTCGCTCGGGCTGCAAAAGCGTGAACGGTAGAGCAGCAGTGCTCGCCGTCGACACTAAAAATCGTAGGCAGAATCGGACCAAGCAGATCGGTGATGGCCACTGGTAAGAATGATCTATCTCCCTGTATCTACTGTTTACATCGAGCCTCCTTACTCCAAGCAACCTTCAATTCTAGAACTCTGTTGAGACCTGCGCTTCATATCCCAGCGTTTGATCTACGCGCTGTCGTTGGAATGAGCAGTCGACAGTTTGACCGAGTTTGAAAGGGCGGACGAGAGTTTTAACGATCAGACGGCCGTTTGAACTTGAAGACGCACTGAACGTGGTCCGCGGGTGGTCTGGACAACTTGACGGATTTCCCGCGTTCATGGTGGAACGAAACAAATCTGACGACCACAAGTATCCGTCAATTGAAGCCAAAGTGCTTCCCGCCCAAGCAATCGTGGTCCGACGGTGTCTGGTTTTCCCTTTTCACGTCACCTACCCGCGTTCTCGGACGAACCGACCAAGAAGAAAACGAAACGCATGAAAGCCGATTTTTTCACCTTTCCCGGCTCTTTTGGTACAACCCCAGTCGCGGCGTTTTGTCGAAAAGGCAGGTTTTAGTCTGCTTTCTTCCAAAACAACACAGGAATGCCCGTCCCGCAAGGCGACTACCGCCCACACCCCTAGACCGGATGGGCGGCGAAAAAAATAAAGCATTTCAACCCGCAAATAATAAAAATAATTTAAAAAAATAAAGGGGACGCAAACCGAGAGTGTGAGACCGTTACGCTTATAGTATCATAAATGTATTCTACTGCTGTGCCGACGGCAAGACAATATTTCGCCCATACTCGAGGTGACGATATTTCAAGATGGCGGTGTCCTTGTAGAAATAGGTCTAGACTACAGTGTAGCTATGCTCATGTTTTCTTTGTCGTCAAGACGACATTAACTGTGCTTAGACGTTCCACACTGAAACCACACCTATACTATTTACACTCATTGGTGGGCCTTGATGGGGCCACAGCCCCGAGCCCGATCCAGGCCCATCAAAACACCTCCTTAACTCAGGCCCGGCTTTCGGGCCGAGTAAGGAGGTTTTTACCCGAAAGCTCAGGCCCGGCCTCCGGCCTGAGCTTTCGGGTAAGCCCGAGCACGTGTAGTAGTGCTCTAGTAGAAAGCACGGTGGAAGCTTGTAGTCATCGTGTTCTTAAACCAAGACCGTCATAGTTGACCGTCTGATATTCCTCTTATTTCCATTAATGAAACTGGAATTAATCATGCTCAAGACGCCATAGTGAGCCTGTGGCCAATCGTGGTTGACCGATCACAGTGACGCTTTTGGTCGCGCATGTCGCCGCCCTCAAGGAGCGCACGGGCGTCATTGGCTTTGGCTGCATTTGTTCGTGGTCGTTTCCAATGACTCGTTCAGGTCGCACGGGCGTTTCATTAACAAAACGCGCACGTAGGAATCGTCGTTGGTCATGCAACTACTAATAGACGTCAGTCCTCGGAAGCCGCCCACCAAAGCGCATCGACTCCATCGGGGCGGCTTTCTTCGCTTTTTTCTTGACGTTTCTCCGCGAGCATTAACGTCCAGAAATGTAAACTTGTGAAGCACTTCGCTCATGCGTTGCATGGTTGGTGCCACCACGGCTCACGTGACGTCATGCCACATAGACAGGTGATCCATGGTTAGACTTCTGTAAGAGCATAGCCTCCTCTATACTCGCAAAGCCTGGCAGTTCGACGACGGAGCCATAGTGTGTCCGGTCGCAGATTTGGGGCGCGAGGATCTGGTAGCACAGACCATCAAAAAACCATTTCTCGGGGACCCTGGACGTCAGCGCACAGCTTGTGCAGCAGCGAGGACCCGAAACACACTTGTTCGCTCGGGAGAAGTGTGTTTCGGCGTCTCGCCGCAACGGGGCGCCAGTCACGTGGCTCTCCTCTCCATCTGTTGTCTGCCGCTCCACCTTTTCCATTTCGGCGGCCGCTTCTCGTGGCGATCTGCCAGGTTTTGTCAATACATAAAAAAAATTAATAAAAGGCTCCCTTTTTAAAAAAAAATTGTGGTCAGAAAAAAAAGGGGGGGGGTTATATATCACATTGTCCACAGGGGCGTTCCGATCAATTCAACTGATGACGTGATTTCTGTGTCGCTTATTTGTCTTTCTTTTTAATGTCGGTCTTTTCCTACGCGTGAAAACCCTTTTCCCGCCAGTCCCACTGTCTTGTTTTCCGGAGGAAGCCTGACGTTGTCTTTCGGACGCCGTCGTGCTTTGTCGTTTCCTTTCCTCGGCGCCGGTGGGTCTCCTAATGGCAGCGGCGCCCGTTTCTTGATCGTCGGTCGGCGTTCGGAGCGGTCAAGGAACCTCGTGGCCCCGTCACGCCGTTCACCCCCCTCCCCGACGCTTTTGGCGACCGCGAAATCGCGATCCGCGACGCGAAATTCAAGATGAGGCTCGCGCATTTCCGTTGTGCGAGCCCCGCTGCATGGGGCTGCTGCATTGTTTTCTTTCTTTGGGGCTCTCGAGCGTTCCTGCCTTCCTCCCTGACTCGTACTCCGTTCTTTCACGATCTCGTGAGAACCGCTTTTATTGGGCGTGGCTCCAGTTTCAAATCCTGCAAAATGGATGTAAAAAAAAAAATGCAATGTTTTATTGTTTCAAAAATATATTTAAGCAAGCTTTAGAATTAGCGGTTTTAATTAAAAAATATCAAATAACACAGCTAGACATTCTTCGGGGTCACAGATACAAAATAATTTAAAACCGTAAGACACAGATAAACTTCTGCTAATATAAAAACACAAAAATTAGTCTTTTTTTTTTTTCGCTGCAGTTAATTGTTTTTGTTGAGGCCCTTCCCTCTTAGAGTTCAACTCAGTTTTTCGTGAGATATTTTCACCGACAGTCACCGTTTCTAGCGTCCCTCCGAAGCAGATCCCCGAAATACACCAATTTATGAAGAAAAAGAAATCGAAAAACATCCGCTAATTTTTCTTATAAGCATACGCAAGAAAATCGATGCCCTGTAGTTGTGTAAGTTATGTCTGGGCTCATTTGGGCTCGAGAACTAGTATTTTAGCGCGAAAACGAAGTAAAATAAAAAGAAGAATTGCGCCTATAGACCGCTTTTCGTGTGACGGTTGTCACGTTGAAATATGACTTAGCTTAGTTAGGCGCCAAAAAATAATGTAACTATAGTCGGTGACAGGTAAAGAACGAAGTGGAAGCTCCTCCCACCTTTCACTTCAGCGGAGCGAACGGTAGAGAGGAGGCGGCCTCCTCTCAACCGTTCGCTCCGCTGAAGTGGAAAGGGGTGGGAGGAGCTTCCACTTCGTTCTTGACCTGTCACCGACTATAAACTGAAATAAAAAGAAGTATAACAAAGAAAAATGTTGAAGTATTGTGCACGAACCCCTTGAATTCTGGCGCCTTCCAATCGGCAAAAATCAGCAGAACCCATCCTTTGGGAATGATTATCTACGTTAATGCGAATAGCATCAAACGGTGCGGAGTTATGCGCGTTCGTCAGGTGGCCGGCACACTCTAGATACGCCAGCCCACTCTTGAGGCGATTCTAAATTTGTTGACACTTTCACAGCCCTGCGCACGATCTCCGCAGCCCAGCACGTGCGTTTGTGTCACTTAGGAAGGCGAGCAAAGCACGCGCCATACGCACAAACACTCAAAATGGTACCGACCAGACTTTCTGGCGTCTCAGCTAGTCTCAACCAACGGTATTCTAAACGGTTGTTTATATCTTTACCATAGGACGCGCTTTACAGCGCTGTCACAGTACCGGTGCGCGCGCGTTCCATGCACGAGGGCTCATTCCGCTCTCGTGAGGCTGAGCACGGCCGCTACATCACCCTCTCCCGAGCGCGGGAGAGGGTGAGCTAGCGGCCGTGCTCAGCCTCATGAGAGCGGAATGAGCCCTCGTGCATGGAACGCGCGCACTGGTAGCTGTGACAGCGCTGTAAAGCGCGTCCTATGGTAAAGATATAAACAACCGTTTAGAGTGCGTTGAATGACTGCCTTCATAGCTCTGTGGTTAGCGCGTCTGCCTGCTGATCAAAGGGTCAACGGTTCGAATCCCAGCCGGCGCCGGTCTTTTTTATTTATTTATCGACCCGCGGCGTAAGAGGTTAGATAGCC
>JAZHYW010017967.1:0-96225 GCA_037355805.1 Ixodes ricinus
TCAACGCACTTCTAAACGGTTGTTTATATCTTTACCATAGAGACGCGTTGACAGCGCTGTCACAGCTACCAGTGCGCGCGCGTCCCATGCACGAGGGCCTCATCCGCCTCGTGAGGCCGAGCACGTCGCTAGCTCACCCTCTCCCGCGCTCGGGAGAGGGTGATGTAGCGGCCGTGCTCAGCCTCACGAGAGCGGAATGAGCCCTCGTGCATGGAACGCGCGCGCACCGGTAGCTGTGACAGCGCTGTAAAGCGCGTCCTATGGTAAAGATATAAACAACCGTTTAGAGTACCGTTGGTTGAGACTAGCTGAGACGCCAGAAAGTCTGGTCGGTACCATTTTGAGTGTTTGTGCGTATGGCGCGTGCTTTGCTCGCCTTCCTATGACACAAACGCACGTGCTGGGCTGCGGAGATCGTGCGCAGGGCTGTGAAAGTGTCAACAAATTTAGAATCGCCTCAAGAGTGGGCTGGCGTATCTAGAGTGTGCCGGCCACCTGACGAACGCGCATAACTCCGCACCGTTTGATGCTATTCGCATTAACGTAGATAATCATTCCTAAAGGATGGGTTCTGCTGATTTTTTTTTTTTTCATTCTATTTAAAATAATACTGTGGTTTTGCCAAGCGGTTGTATATGTCGTTATTTGCTGAGGCCATGATGTTAGCTCTGCAAACCTTTCCAGATGCGCTTATCACGGATGCGACAAACGCGGACTCACTGGGCTGTGTACGGATCGCGGAGAGGGCGCTGCAATTGACGCACCCTCGGATTCGGTGCACTTTCGGATTGCCCGCTGATACATGGTATGCAACCATCAAGGGCATGGGCGAAAAGGGTTGGAGACCGACGTCGTGCGCGAGATAGTTCCGGGTGTTCATTTTTACCGTGTTGCAATTTCTGAAAATGTACGGTCGTCAGGGGCCATCACTGCGTTGTCTTCGGATGCACAGATAATTTTATAAGCATAAGGAGTAATCGGGAAGTGAAAGTGCGATGAGCATACAGGAAGCTGCAGCACGGAGTATGGCTGCAATGTTTTTTAGCTTCACATGTTAACAAGAGTAGCCGGAAGGAGGCAACCCTCTTAATAAAGACGTTTATTCTCTCCCTCCCTCCGCAACCATTCAGATTTCAATATGAATCCGATAAAAAAGCAAACAAAAAACGAGTCACGTAGCTAAAATAACGCAAAGATAAGAAACTACCCCGTCCGTTTTCTTACCTTTCCCGTGTGGTCGTCGCCATCTTCAATTGTGAAACTTCCTGTACGGGGGAATACATCGTTTCGCTTTGGCCACGCAACTTCGAAGGTGTCCAGGGATTTCATCGCGACTGCCAATCCTTCTTGCCTTGCCTCCTCCATATTGTTTTACTCAATCCTGGTTGTAATATCTTGCTTCTTTTCTCTCTTTCTTCCTTTTTTTTTTTTTTTTGGCTGGAGACGAAGGTACATACACAAAATGTCTATATGCACTTCCCTTCTGCACAAGCCAGTCGCAGCTACCGAAGGTTGGAGGTCGTCAAACAAAGACCAACAGACCACGTAAGCGAAGCGTCACGAAGCGCCTCGCGGTGTATATACCGCGCAGCAGTAGGACGGGCAACAACAAAGAAAAATGGACGAAGTGAGGTTGCGCTTTTGGCACGGCTTGGATTGATCCCATCGGCTCGCATTAGCTCTGAGGAAGATGGAGTGGCGCCACTTGGCGGTTCCTAGTCGTGGCGTAGTACCAAGCATAGAGTTATATATAATGCACGCTAAAGGTTCAATCATGGCGCCTGTGTGCTGCTGCAAATTGAAGCAGACAGCAACCAGTCCGAAATTGACTTCCGGTAATGCATTTCTATGGGAAAAAGCGAGTGCATTTTTCTCTGCGCTCGATCATAAGAGCAAATATCACGAATAATTCGTACGTACTAGGCACATTGGAACATTTCTCAGTCACGCAGACGAAATAATTGGTCAGTTACGGCGTTTTTTATTTTAAATTCGTGGCATGAAAAACGGTGCTAAAACCGCTTCGTACGTGTATTTATGTGCACTGTCGGACACTGTTAGCGCGAACACGGCGTCGGCGCTTTCTAGCATGGGGGATATACGTGCCAAACGAACGAAGGACATCTGGAAAACCAAGAGAGACGGCAAGAACTACGCAGTAACACTGGATAAGTAACTCCTTGTGCATGCAGACGATCAAAATAAATTGAAAGCCACGTAATATAGTCCGATTTGCAATAAATAAGTACTGCTTTATTCTTTCTGCTCATGAATATGTGCGAAGATGCTTGTTCTGGGTTCAAAGTCATCACCCGCACGCTCCAAATCTTTGCAAATAGGGAGAAGCCAGAGAACAGGTGCCCGATAAAAACTGTCTGACATAGGAAATAATAAAAATACACACCTTTTGTAGCCCACGTACTTTATTTTTTTACGTTCGAATGTTTTTTTTTAACCGATCGTAAAGATGCGCACGACGGAGTCATTTTCATATAATGACAGGACGGGCATATTAGCAATATATAAGCGCCACCGGAATGCTAGCGAACCTTGAACACACTCTACATTCCTTTCGATCGTTATTTTGCTTAGAATCGTCGCTCGTTTTTACATACCTGCCATGGTACAGAGGTTTGGGCCTGAAATATAGCGAAGTTTAACATCGTTCAGTGGTAAAGAAAAATGCTGTAACTAAAGCAATTACACTTTCAAAATATCAATAAAGGTACATACTATACGGTACAACCGAAATAACAAAAGTTATTCATGTTATTTTCCGGCGAAGAGACAAAATGCACGCGCGTTTTCCCATAGGAATGCACAGGAGCACCGCAAAAGTAGACTGGTTGCTGTCTGCTTCAATTTGCGCTCCCGGAAGTCGCATAGACACTAGCGCCAGTTGAACCTCTAGCGGGCACATAATAACTTTATGGTACCGAAGTATCACGTGACCGCTTCTGCCGCTTTGTTGGTAGCAAGAGGTTGAGGTGTATCGTTCACAATTTATGTTTGATTCGTTACATTTGAACGAGAGTTTAGGGTTGCTTTTGACCTAATTCTTTTGTTGTACATCTTATCAAAATTAAGCTCAAGCAGCGCGACAACAGTTGCGTCGCGGCCTACGGAACCGGACCCAGCTGACCCAGTTTCGTGTTATCGTACTGACCACGACCAAATCGGTCGTCGTCGTGGCTTCGGAGGCTTGTCAAGTGACCAAAGAGGTAGATTCTGGACAACATAATTCCCGGAGCGAGTTTTCTTTCTTTTTTTGGCTCTGTCGAAACAGGCAGGCAGAAAAATAGAAACCAATCGCGAGGATGGCCGAGCAGGCGTTGAACTTGGCATTCCGATCGCCGGTTTTTTTTTTCGCAGTTTGCTCGCGCGGTTTTAGAGATACACACGAAAAATAAAGTGTACGTACCACATGATGCGAGGGTAATCCATAGCGTGTTTATTTGAGCTTTACGTCAAAGAAAGCAGCAAATAGAATTGACGAGTGTGTCACTGCGACGAGAGCATCCGCCACCACCCCACAACACTTCGAAAATGACAAGGGGACGACGAAGAGATAAGACTCACCTTCTAACCGGAAGATCTAGGTCAAGGTTCAAACTATTCATACGGAATGGGTCCACTTAAAAAAAAAAAGAGGGTCGCGCGAACATATCTATTTAACGAGGCCGCTGGTCGTAGGCAGCGAGTGACGAGCGCTTGCAAGTCCTTCGACCCACCTTGCTAGGCCTTCCCACCGACTTGAGCTGCCGCTGAAGTCGTTGGGATTGTTGTCGTTGCTTCCGAAACTGTGAATCGAGTGGCCTTCGCTGAGAATCGTGGTTTCGAGTACGTATTTCCTTTCGTTTGCTGCTTGAAGTCGGGAAGCGCGCGAAGAGCACGTAGAAGTATGCTCGCTTGCTTCCACGGCGAAGTATCCGAGCGGTGTTGGCGGCCATGAAGCTATCGTAGGATTCCATCGTAACTTACACACAACTTCCGATCGTTTCGCTCGGCATATTCGGATTTGTTTTTAGGTTTCGTCCTACGCACGCTTTGCGTGATATCATAAACAAAATACACTTAGTGAACAGTTTCCGCTGCTACGCGCTAAAGCACACAATAGCAGAAGCAAAATACACTTAGTGAACAGTTTCTGCTGCTACGCGCTAAAGCACACAACCAAAGCGAAGGAAAGCGGCAGAAAATACCTGGCCTCGTCACGTGATGCTTGTCACTACGTCACCATCGAACGATCGCAGCGCTCCAATCGGTCCCACCCGGGGCTATCACGGTAGGCTCTGTTCTGATTTTGGTGAAACGAGTCGCAACTCCTAAAGTTCCTTGAAAAGATGTGCACTCTGTGTTTACACTGTAACGTCCTATTTTGAACCACCGACTGCGTGACGGTGCAGCTTTTAGGAAGGCGAATGGCGGCGCACAGCAGCAGAAAGAACTGAAAGTCTCCACTTTGTTCCAGCGGAATGAGCTTCGTCATGTGTGTCGGTTGTCGTTACTTGTAAAAGAAAGTATCAAGACCAACGTTATTAGAACCACTCAGTTGGGAAACTGCCATAGAGACTGCTCTGAAAAAGTGGCACCGATCCGTCCACCAGAACCGAGCTAATGGCGTTCCCAACGCCGCCAATTCTCCGCAGCAGCCAGTCCAGGAACTGCACGTTACTTCCACTTTCATTGCAATCGGCCATTTGGGGGCCAGAACAGTTACTGTGAAAGGGCTTTAAGGTTCCGCCCCCGACTCCCAGCGGACGCGCCACGGTTTACTACCGTGGTTAATATGCGCCTAACTCAGCGCGCTACCGAACGCTGACCATCGAAACTTCATCGCTGACGCATGCGAGCTGCTGCAAACAATAGTTCAATATATTGCCGTTCAAAAACTCGCGACCACAGATTTTAGGAAACAACGCGCGCCGCCCATTTTAAAGCTCCAGGCGATAAACAGCCGACGGCAGATCAACAGAGTCGCGACTGGGCGGTTAGTGTCACGTTGATGCCAGCGGCCCAGGGAGGCGATGCTATCTAGTCGGATCAAGACCAAGGGAGGCAACGCAATCTGTCGCACAGCGAAAGCTGGCCAGAACTGTGAAACAGAGAAAGGAGTGAAAAGACGGTGAGAGTGCAGGCGAGCTGGTGGTAGCTAATCATGTTGTATTACACCTGAGACTGCGGTGGATGAAATTGGAAGAACTTTCAGTAGAAGGAACAGACACAGAGAACGTCTCAGACGTTCTCTGTGTCTGTTCTCACGAAAGTCTGCAGTCTCAGAGTGTGGTAAACGAGGAGAAAGGAGATTCACTGCAAGGGTTAGATGTCCCAATAGTCTCGTATATGTGACGCTGTACAAAGCGTACCAAAATTCTCTTCTACAAAAAAAAATTTTTTGGAGCTTAGTTTTGCTTAAACGCAGCTCTATCAAAGCGAACCAGATGCCAATGTTTCAGGGCTTGCGGTTGTCTGAATCAAGTTATGAGCGATATTAAATTTTCAATCGGAAAATGGCGGCCGATGAAGCCCACGAATATACATGAAGATGAATGTCGCAAGCAACCGGGAACGCGCCCCATTTCCCAAATGAAAATTTCAAAAAATCAATTACTCTTTTTTAATAAGATACCGATAAGTTCCGAACCTTCGACATCTGGTCCGGTCCACGAGCGTAACATTTGGGCAAAGACTGAGCGTTTAACAAAATACCGTTTTTGCCGTAAAAAAATAATAATAATAATTTGCGCTTTTTATGTTGTTTTCTCTGGAAAAAGGGACAGGGGGGGGGGGAGTTCTTTTCTTATGTGCGTGTCGCTTCGCTTAGTCAAATCAACAGCCTGAGGCTGCATCGGGCAGCAAAAGGGATGCCGTTTCAAAACATTCAGGACCGCGCACGCACATCCGAGAAGGGGAAACGTGCTCGACGAGCGAGCATCTAACCCAAATACAAGACCTGTCACAACTGTTGCGGCCTTTTCCTCGCTGACGGGAGGTCATAATCACGACGGTTCTTGCGCAGCCGAGGATCGCCGCCTCGGGCACCATTGCAGCACAATGGCCACTTCGGAGTGAAGAGTTCACGGCGGTGTATGCACCACGGCAGCGGATTATGTAAGAGATGAAGACACCGTTGAGACGACCATTCGAACAGGACCTCTTGCACTCGACAATCTTTCGAAAGCAACGTCACGAGAATTATTGCCTTCAAATGACACCACGGCGAGACGAAGTTGTTCGCCTCTGGCTCGAATGGGAAGAAACAACCCGCGTCTCGACAGCGACTGTCACTGCCGATTTGCAATCGTATATACACGGATCTTAGCAAACCTGCAACCCCGACCTTTCTTGTTTTACTGGAATGTTTAAGGTTTACTTTTTTCAGAATCATTACCATATGCTGACTCAATTAGATTGTAGAAGTTACGGTAATCCTTAGTCACTATAGGATACGCTTTGTCCCGCTTGTTTTCCACAGAGCTGATTTTAGCCAACACAGTGGCTGGATCGAATTCTTTCCAGAGACAGCAGAACACAACAGGCAAGGATTGGACACGAGAGCTCTGTCAGCATTCGACTGGGGCACTCGTGTTCAATGCGACGCGCAAGTTCATCTGCTTGGTTGCTGTGAACCAATCAGAATCAGAACCAAACAGAATCATAATATGAACCAATCAGAATCAGAACCAATCAAGCTCTGGTTGGTTCTGCATGAAGGATAGCGGGTAGACCTCAAGGCAGCTTGCGTTGAGGTCTACCCACTATCCTTCAATCAGAGCCAATCAGAGCTCGGCGTTCTGACGTCATCCCAACCCTTCAAAAGAAGCAGACGAATTTGCGCTCCGCATAATAAGCACGCACGCGCTGGAGGCGGGACAACTAAAGGGTCTCCTTGTCGTTACAATGCTGTCAGTGACTGTAATAAACGAAATCTTTGCAAGGCGACGTGTAAACTGCGAAACGCATATTTTTAAAAAAGTTATTTGTGCAAACATGATCGAGGTGACCTTTGTCTGTTTATATTGATTTGCTTCTTCCGAGCGAGCTCTCACACGTGCTGAGGCCTTTCTTGTTGCAGCGATTGACCCGTTTCGAAAGGCTGCCGTCTGTTGCCAGCTGTGGAATCCCCGCACAATCGCGGACGAAAACCTCAACGTCACGGCACACTTTATGCGTCTGGCTGGATGAGAAGGCAAAACCACTCCCGCAGAAAAAGGTGATGAGCGGAGCGACGTTACACTTTTAACGCTGTTCGACTGGCTCGTCTGCTGCTATAGCGTTGGCCGTGCTCCGACGTTCGCCATATATTTGGTATGACTTGCACGTCCCACTATGTCCGCTCTTCCGCCATTGTGCATCGGTTCCGACTTTCTGGTAATCGGCACGTGACTCTCGAAAAGGGTCTATACACCTTTCCATAAAATCGTATTAGGGCGCGTTCATTGCTGTGTTTGTGTTTTATGCACGCTCATCGATGCGGGCAATTTTCGGCACTCCGCCCAAAGATTCCGCATTGACGTCACGTCGCGCATCACGTCACCTGTTTCCTGGCGTGGGCTGACACCATGATGTGACATTGTCATGTCCAAGTAACGTTGCATTGTCATGTCCAAGTAACGTTGCACAGTGACGCCACGCGACTTAATGACGTCAGGTGACACCGTGAGTCACGTGATGTCATGACGTCACGTGACATTTAAACGTCATGAGACAATACGTCGTCACGTGACACCATGACGGCACGTAGAAACGTAAGCATGAGACTGCTGATAAAGAAACAATAAAAGGAAAAAGCGTTTTCGCTAATTATGTCAGAAAGGTTATTGGGTGATAAAACCAATAAAGCTAGGTGCGTGTTAAGCCGGCAAAACCACGTCCGTGAAATTGGCTTGAGTTACACGCTTGAAACTCGAGTGCGCGATTTTGGAAGTGTACTTCAGTGACCACAAGGCGGTGTTAGTTTGTGTCCCATGATTATTGCATAAGACGTTCAGGCAACCACACCAACGACAGGGAACGGCTCACGCATGCACATGCAGTTTCGTCGTTCCCTGGATTTCAAACTTTGGCGCGAGATTTTCGAAGTGTTCTTCAATACCACAAGGTAGTCCTAGTTTGTTTCAAACAAAATTGTTTAACAGGTTCACGAAATGCTCTCTATTTAATACACCCTCACTTGTTCCAACGCTATGGAAATTTCGTACTAGGTTTATTATGAAACGCTAATGCGGACTTTATGGTACGTTCTCGCATCTTTTCCGTTCATTCGGTCCATCTGCTCCGAAATGACATTTCAGTGGCTCCGACGTCGCACCTCAGCTGTCGCAGTGTTTCATCTTACGGGTAGCGTGAGTGTTTACCTTTCTTTTTTTTACTTTTACTTCGCGGGTACTTATTGGGAGAGAGCGCTGCACTGTGGGAGCCTTCGTGCATACACGGCACGCATATGAGGGCTCTCCTAATCGCACTCGCATTCCGTGTTTCTTATGGACAGCGGATGATAAAACTCGGATTAGGTACAGGATACTCTCGTTGCCGTTCTAATGAAGGTTGTCGGTTACGAAAGGTATTGCTTCTTCTCGTCGTCTCATGCAGGCACGGCGTCAGAGCTATTTAGTGACGTTAGTCGTGGCAATAAATCTCTTTTGCGTCTTCTTGGAATCGTGTCTTCCTCGAAAGAACCACGTAGCAGATTCGTGGAACATTGGGGTGCGCACGCCAAGCCTTAGAAAAATTCGAAACTCTATGTCCACCTTGATTTATGGATACCTATGTCTCCTTCCACTACACGTGGGATTGACGAAACGCCCTTTCGTAATTTGTTGCAACATAAGAACGTGAACTACAGGACAGAACTGGCGTCACTACATCATTTTGTACGAGCCCACTATTCATCTAACGCCACAAAAAAGCGACCATTCTTTAGCGTTCTTTTTATTTTTAGTTGAGATTGATGCCTAGAAAAACGAAGCAACGCCTAATGGGTCCCAGTTGTTCTCGACAGCTGTTCACTCAGAAAACCTCCCGAGAACTCATTGTGTGCCTTTCTCAGGCGATGGTTCTAAATGCCGCCGCATTACTCATAGAGAGGTTAGAAGTAATCCTACGCGCCAAGAAACGGTAGGAGAGGAGGAGGCGAGAGCGCTCGGAGACGTAAGAATGCCGACCTTTGATTGGACTCATTAGTGGGTAGACCTAAGGCTAGCTGCCTTTGTCTTCACTGCACTCGTCGAACACGTTAGAACGTCGAACGCAAGTGTCCGAAGTTTGGTGTTCACATTCGAACGCGTTCGACGAATGCAGTGGAAACAAAGGCAGCTATTCGCTCTTTCTCGCGTGAGGTGAAACGTGGTGGCGCCAGTGTACAAGTAGCCCCAAGCACTTCCGGTTATGAACGAGACGGCGGATTTCGCAGTATTTGCGGAATCAAATATACACGCTATCTTCTGGAAATGGCTACTTAGAGCACTGCCAGACTTAATTCACTTTTACGATGAAAGAAGGATGAGTAAAAATCTTGAAATATACGTGAACCGGAAGTGTTCCGGTGCTACCCAATAGATGGCGTGAGTTTTTTGCCAAACAATAAAGGGCGACTAGCTTTACGTCTACCCACTAATCCTTCCAATCAGAGCTCGGCGTTCTGATGTCTCCGCGCGCTCTCTCGTTTCCTCCTCTCCCTCAGTTTCTCGGCGCATAGTTTCTGGAGTGTGTTCAGTGCAGTGTTCTGTATCAGATATTGACTTTCGACAGAAAACCACCTGTTACGCGAATATTTTCGTGAAGGATTTCTGGAAAGGGTCAACAATCTGGGAAGGGCCTAGCAAGCATACTGGGCTGGCTTGTTAAAAACAGCGCGTGAGCTGAGACTGGGAGAAAAAAGCATCCTCGTACGTATACTGACAAGGCCTGGCAGATCGCCGCGAGAAGCGGCTGCCGAAATGGAAAAGATTGGAGCGGCAGACAACGGATGAGAGGAGAGCCACATGACTGGCGCCCCGCTGCGACGAGACGCCGAAACACTCTCCCGAGAGAACAAGTGTGTTTCGGGTCCTCGCCGCTGCAAAAGTTGTTCGCTGACGTCCTAGGTTCCCCGAGAAATGACTTTTTGGTGGACTGTGCCACCAGATTCTCGCGCTACAAATCTGTGACCGGGCATTCTATGGCTTCGTCGTCGAACTGCCAGGCTTTGTGAGTATAGAGTAGGTTTTGGCATTACCAAAGCCTGCGCACGAGCTGAGCGGGACTCAAACCGCGTCTCGAGACGCTCGAACGCCCCAGCCATTGCAGTGCTTTCTTTGAATTCTTTCACCCAGCTCAGCTGAGACGCCGTTCTAGCAAGCCGGCACTGGTACCGAGAGGGCAGCGTCTCAGAGAGAGGGAAAGTAGAAAAAATCTTCTGTCGCGACCGCTGGCAAGGAATTTTTTAAAGAATGAAATGTTTTTAACAAGCTACCCCCCCCCTCCCCCCACACACACACACAAAAATTGTACGTTTATCGGTTCGTTCGTTTGTGCATTTTCCGCGAATGTTAGCGGAGAAAATGACGTCACGTGATCTATACATCAGTCTATACTCGTTTTCACCTCAAGAACCATAGTAAAAAAATTACGGTTTCTCGCGGCGCATTACTTATTTTCCTCTTTATGATGAGAATTGAGATATATGTTGGGGCATTTTAGATTATATACATGTTACTTTATCAAGACGTGCACGTTTCAAACGCCAAAAACATCGCTTCAGCCTCCGACAACCAAATCTTGTAAGAACTACTTCGCGCGGCGTTGAACATTGAGCAAAACGTCCTTTTTTCTTGAGGTGCAAACGGGTACAGTTTCCCCGCTAAGCCTAGCGTGGCAATTAACGTCACTTGACCTATACGCCAATTAAATTTGTCCGCTAAATTTAGCGGGGAATTTGGCGTCACGCGACTCCGCTAATTTTAGCGGAGAAATCGACATCAATTAACCTATGCACCTCGCGTCATGTGATACCGCTTCCACTTATCTTCCCCTCTTTCCACCCCCCTCTCGCCATCCGTTTCTGGTTTCTCCCTCTCCCTCCCTCCCCTTCTCCTACGGTGCCTCCTTTCGGTGCTACCAACACGAGCGAGCCCCATTCCATCCAGGGATGGGGCTCGCTCGTGAATGCCAGTTGACTTGTGAGCATTTAAAACCAAAATAAAATTAAACTATATAAAACGTCTAAGACGGTTGTGTCTATATTTGCTCATTTTAGTAGGTGAAATAGTTAAGCTTAGCCAGTGCTAACCTGAAGTCGTTAACGTGCATCACGCATTAGTGATACAGGACTGCACGCCGTTACGATACTCAGGTTGTGAACTTTATACTTTGTTCTTCCTACCTTGGCATGCCCCTTGGCTGCCGGTAGTATGTATAAATAAATAATCCAGACCGAAACGGGCAGAGGTGAAGACTGAGCGCTGGAGCATCTCTGGGTTCTGCAGCGCGAGCTTCCGCTCTGCGTGCTCTGAACTGCGGCGCGTCAACGCACTCGGTAACCGATCCGTCATAGGGATTTTTAGCAAACCGTTACCGTGTTACGCGTACCGCGCTGTCTGCACCTTTGAAGCATGCTTTGTAAGCGCGCCCCCGAGTGATAACGCGTGACCGTGTATGTTTATAAGGGGATCGGTGGCCGAGTAGGTCAACGCACACCATCTCGGAGCACGTGCAGCGAAAGCTCGCACAGCAGAACCCACGTATGCTGGGCTCAATCCCTACCCTGCCCGTTTCGATCTGGACGAGCATCCGTACAGACGTGCGGTCGTGTATCACTACTGCGTGGTGCACGTTAAACACCTCAGGCTAGCGGTTGTACTGCACTGGCTGAATTGCTCGTCTACAGCTGAGACACCAGACGCCCACTGAGGCAGACTAACTTCCGGGTGTATAAACATACACCAATTATGTTTTGTGTATGTTTATACAGCCAGAAGTTAGTCTGCCTTAGTGGGCGTCTGGTGTCTCAGCTGTAGATGAGCAATTTAGCCAGTGCGGTACAACCGCTAGCCTGGGGTCTTTAACGTGCATTACGCAGTAGTGATACACGACCGCACGCCGGTACGATGCTCGTCCAGATCGAAACGGGCAGGTGAGGGGATTGAACTCAGGATCCCTTTAGTTCTGCAGCGCGTGCTTTTGCTCCACGTGCTCCGAGCTGGTGCGGGCTATCCCACTTGGCCACCGATACCCCATAATCCCTCGGGAGAAAAAGTCAAATATATGTATATTCTTTTAGAATAACAAAAGAGGGGCATTGAAGACAAACAGACAATACATTCTGTTTGTCTTCAATGTCCCCCTTTCGTTTTCGTGAATTAAGTCGGTTGCAAGCTAAGAAAAAACCGGAAATGCCTCTCAGAGGAAAATGTATTCCTACGCCGAGAAACGCCAGCCAATCGTTTTCATGACGTCACGATTCCGTGGACCAATCGCGATCCTTTTGAAAAAAAAAATAGCTCAACATGGCTGCTGGCCTTAGCAACGCGACGCTAGTTTCTCGTGACAATTATTCTGCTTTTTTGCACCGTGTTTTACGTGCCCGAGGTTACGCCACGAAATCTTAATGGTATCGGCTTGCGTTTGCAGCAGTTTTTGCGCGACAACGTGAGAATCCAGCGACGCTATCGCCAACGAAAATTTCGAAGCGGGCGCGAGGCTTAGCACTGCTGAGCCTCGCGCCACTGTCGATGACTTGGGAGGGTGCCGATTTGTCAAAACCCGAAAAGTATAATTATTCTTGTTTTCTATTCATCCAACAAAATAAAGGCACACATTTCGTGCGGAAAGCCCACAAAACTAAGTAAATCACTAAATATTTATTATTTGCAGGAACTATAAGTGCTTTGTTATTTATAATTTTGGCGAGAGAAAGGTTGGTTTCGTTTTCGCCGCTTTCCCTCAATCGAAGGCGCTGGAAGACGGTATGTTAGACAGTATCTTGGACAGAAAATGAATTGGGAAGACGGTACATTGGACATGACTTTCTTTCTTTACTAAACAGCTATTTCGTTGACAAAAACGTATTCTAACTTATTTAAACGTCCTCAATGAATTAAATAAATATCGTAGTAGATTAAGACACGTTTACTGGAGGAAGAAAAAGCAACGTTGCTAGCGAACTACTTTCTCGACGGCGGAGGCACTTCAGATGGGCGCAATGCGCTTGTGGGTGGAGCTAAAAGATTGTTCTTAGGTTGCATCCGACTATAGAAACCAACACGCTCGACCATCTACATACTCTACATATGTATATTACTTAGCGTCGACAGAGGCACTTCCATTAACCGAACAAGCGGTGATCACGAAACGAGGGCCCATTTTACTGCAACGGATTGGGCCGGCATTGCATACAGTCCAACAACTTCCGTTACTTTTTTTTCATTTTACTTTATTAAGCCGCAGTCACCCTGCTCGTACATCATACACCGGACACGGTGTTCATTGCATACACGACGAACAAAAGTATCTGCGCCCCAAGCATCTTCGAATCGCGTTTCCTTCATACTTATCTGTATGCTTCCAACATACCTGCAGACAGTTTTTTGTAAGAGCAATGTGTCAAGACTGTCGTACAAAAAAGACCTCAGGCCGTGTCTGTGCCTACTGTATTTTGTAGGATGTGCATTAGTAGCGTGACCGCGGCACTAGAGAAAGCAAACAGAAAACACCGTATTACAGCAATGAATTGTTCGAGAGAGGAGAAGGTCGTGGCCTCCACTGTTTCGCCATGGTCGTCGCATTCCAGCTCTCCTGCGCCCTTGCGTTCGCAAGCATCAACAGCGCGATCACCGTCTTTCATGACACAACGGATTGACGGAAATGAGAAGCTTCATGAAGGCTGATTTGAATTGGCTTGTTACGGTGTCATTGAATGGGCTAATCGAAAAGAAGAACTAAGGGATGCAAGACAGAGGGGTTAGTCTGGACGCTGCTTCTAGCCGGCTGCTCTGTGAAGTCAGCCTCATTTTGTGGGCGATACGTGCTCCCGCGCGTAACGTTTACAATGTTTTTTGTTTTTGTTTTAATGCGAATAGCATTCTTTAGATACTTCACGCACTTTTCGTCTATGTATCTATCTATCTATCTATCTGGCTATCTAACCTCTTACGCCGCGGGTCGATAAATAAATAAAAAAGACCGGCGCCGGCTGGGATTCAAACCGTTGACCCTTTGATCAGCAGGCAGACGCGCTAACCACAGAGCTATGAAGGCAGTCATTCAACGCACTCTAAACGGTTGTTTATATCTTTACCATAGGACGCGCTTCACAGCGCTGTCACAGCTACCGGTGCGCGCGCGTTCCATGCACGAGGGCTCATTCCGCTCTCGTGAGGCTGAGCACGGCCGCTAGCTCACCCTCTCCCGCGCTCGGGAGAGGGTGATGTAGCGGCCGTGCTCAGCCTCACGAGAGCGGAATGAGCCCTCGTGCATGGAACGCGCGCGCACCGGTAGCTGTGACAGCGCTGTGAAGCGCGTCCTATGGTAAAGATATAAACAACCGTTTAGAGTACCGTTGGTTGAGACTTAGCTGAGACGCCAGAAAGTCTGGTCGGTACCATTTTGAGTGTTTGTGCGTATGGCGCGTGCTTTGCTCGCCTTCCTAAGTGACACAAACGCACGTGCTGGGCTGCGGAGATCGTGCGCAGGGCTGTGAAAGTGTCAACAAATTTAGAATCGCCTCAAGAGTGGGCTGGCGTATCTAGAGTGTGCCGGCCACCCGACGAACGCGCATAACTCCGCACCGTTTGATGCTATTCGCATTAACGTAGATAATCATTCCCAAAGGATGGGTTCTGCTGATTTTTTTAATAATGACGGAAGAAAAGCTAAGTAAGTCTTAATTTATATATATATATAGGGTGACTCAAGTCACCAGGCTCGATCTAAAATGGACCGTAAAAATCGACGCTTGCACGTAGCAATCTAAACTTTTCGTCAAAGATGTATTTCACAGGTCGGTTTTTTCTTGTAAAATTGCAAAGCGTAGCTCTCTGTCTGTAAAAAAATAGGGCCAAGAAACTTGCCAGGGTCTACGGCGGGCGGCGACGCAGACGACCAAGTCTAGTAGCGGGGTGTGTTTGGCGGTCCCCGTTCGGAGCGTCGTCCAATAAATACGTTTTAAAACATTTACCTCCTTTTTACGATATATATATATATATATATATATATATATATATATATATATATATATATATATATATATATATATATATATATCGTATAAAAAGGAGGTTAATGCTTTAACACGTATTTATTGGACGACGTTCCGAACGGGGACCGCTCTTCATCAGATATTTGTATATATATAGCCAAACGTAAGGTGCGCAGACACAGCAGCCGTGGGATGATAAAAATAAGAAATCTAATTTAATGGTGAATTTAAAAAACAAATAGTCACACACACACAAAAAAAATTCCTCATTCTATCTTACATTTACCAATTTATTTTTGTAAGTTCTTGGGTTTAACTCACTTTTATTCCGTCATTTTTAAGTATACTCTCCGCGTATCTAACGCTCTTGTGTCTAGCCTTTATTGTTCTTGTAAACTAACACAACTTCTTTTTCAAAACTTTACTTTTTTTAACGTTTTTTCTTAAATTTGCCATTAGATTAGATATATTTTTATCATCCCACGACTGCTGTGTCTCCGCACCTTATTTGTGCCTATATATCAAAGGAAGCATTTGTAAACCTTCCCCATCTTATATATATATATACGTCACCCTGGGCACATGCTGTCTCCGCCCCCGGACTTGAGCCGAGTACTCGCGTGCCCACTTTTTTTACTCTGCTTATACTTCCCGCAACCTTAAGACTCTCAGGGTCACTACTGAGGGTGCATGAGAATTACATTGATCCAGAGGGGCAATCACTGCCTCGAGGGTTTCTGAAGTGGTACTGAGATGCGCCTCGGCGATTCTCGGTCAAAAAAAGTAAAAATAAACGGAGAAACAAACGGATCGGGGAGCAACTGCTGTGTGACCGTGGGCGCGTCTACTTCAACGTAATAGCCGCCGGCGAGTGGATGAGAGCGATGTCAGGGTCGAACAAGCCGCGTCTGCCGAGGCCGCCTCGTCCCAGCTGTTGCTATTTGCACAGTTCTCGTAGCAGCTATCGTCGTCGTCGCTTTCCGCTTCTTTTTACCTCAAAACGACGCGCACATATCCCTCGCGCTTCGGCGCAAACGAATCACAACGTCGAACCCAAATAAAAGACGCGTAGATTGTTGGAGATAGTGAGCAATCGGTACAACCTTGTTATATTGCGAGCGCAGAATGAGCTTTCCCTGTGAGAGATTGTACACCACATCGGGTGGCCGATTCTCAAGTGCTCATCACTGATAATATCGCGAGGATGCGTTCTTAAAATAAGCTCAGTTCTATATCGATGGCTCCTCTTGCCTGCAAATAACGTGAGCTATATGGTCCCTATACAGGCCATTCCAATAATCGCCTTCAGCGTACTGCCATCCTTTGTCTACTGGACTGAGGAAGGAGGCTTGGGCATGCCCAGTAGTTCTCATTTGCGAAGTATTCTGAACTAATACCCCCCCCCCCCAAAAAAAAAAAAGAAAAATTTCAATGAAGTACATTGTAAAGAAACGTTGGCCACCATTGAGTCTCGACTTTTCTGGTGCTTCAATTTCAAGTACGGTACTCCCTTTTCACTACCACGGTACTACCTGAAGTTTTACTGCCATAATGCTAACAATACTCACTATGTGCTTTCCTGAACGACGGGAGACTGAGCTGTGCTAGTTTTGCGCCGGTGTGATTTCTCCGTCTCAACAGTTCTCTCCAGCGTTTCTGTGATACAGGTTCGAGCCCGTGGTTTATGTCAGTAGACATGTAATTAGAAAGAACCCTTTCAATAAACACACGTTTAATAATAATAATTTTTTTTTTGTTTCACCATGTAGGGCAAGCGAAGCCGACTCTACAAGCTCTAACATGTTAATGCAGAAGGTGCTGCGTCTCGTAAAAACAATTAACTTTGCGTAGTTACTGTTTGGCCGTCGTTCCCTCGATAGCGCTTCCAAACTCTTCCGGTCTAAAGTGACTGGATCCTGGGAAAGTAGCGCCATTGCCTTCCCTGCCTGCTATCCGGACGCAAGGAAATACCATCATACAGACGACCAAACCTCGGATGGTGATTGGCTGATTTGTATCAGTTGCCATGGCGATCACCATTTTGGTCCATTCAAATCCTCAAAGGTTCGGAAGGGCCGTTCCGAACCAGTCTTGGGTAAGTTACTCTTAAAAAGAAATTAGTTTCAGTTACAGATAGTTTGTCAAAAATTATTTAAGTTACAGCTACGGTTACTCAAAAATAAATGTAACGCATTATAGCTACAGTTACTTCGCCATAGTAACTTAATTACTTTCAAAATACTTTTTTTTAAATTTAGCTATGAAGACTGGTGACAACACACGATGACTACGATTTATATTTATTTGGAACTCTCAGAAAACATTCATTTCACTTTTTCAGATATACATCGTTACCGTCGCACTACTCTGTTGAATCAAAGCGTTTGCAGCTTTGATAGAGGATGGAGCAAACAATAAATTATTTAGTTCATGTAACGCAGCCGCAAATACTTTTCAAAGTTCTTATCACTTAACTCTCCCCTTTTGATGCTCATACTTTTCCTTTGCTAAAGAGGCGCTCAACGGATGCGCAGGACGGCAGCGCAGTATTCAGGCGTAAAAAGCTTTCCTAATGGTGGGAAAGTCGTTGAGGCTGGAGGGCGCTGTCGAGGTTTCAGCCTTCCATCGTTCCGTCTCCATGCCTAGCGGTAATGTCCAGAAATAAAAGTCGTAACTTACCCCGAGGTGCTTCTGAAGGTTGGAGGAAGAGGGCCTCCTGCTTGCGTATACTCCTTTGGAGTGTTTGCAGCGAGCAGTGAAGTTATCGCCACCATATTCGACGAGGTCAAAGTGCAGTTCATAGCCGGGCCACGGTAACACCTGTGCGTTCGTCCCTCGTGACAGCCTCAGCGTCAGTGATAACGGTTAATTACAGTCCAAATAGTTTCCTTCGTGCGACATTCATTATCCCTTCCTCTCTTATTCCCCTTTCTCAGGTGACAGGAAAGGGGGATACCGACGAACAAACGAGTCCATTACAATAATAGGGAGGAGAGCAGAAGTCTAAACCATTTGCAACTGAATAAAGTGAAAAAGACCGTTAGTATCAAACAAGGTAAAGAAAGGAGCGAACAAAAACAACACAAAGTCGTCTCGAAATGCGTCAAGCTTTTCTTTTTAATTTCTTCTATGCGACACAAAACAAAAGACCGGACCGTGGATCATGGGCTCAGGGCCCCTGGGAAAGGGCAAGTCGACCAGTAGAAACCTCGTCTGTGGCCCCGGTCATACAGTGTCTTTCCTTGCGGCAAGTCGCTATCGCCAAGAAAGCTATTCCCGCGACTGCGGCGGAACCGGGGACCATCCGGGGGCAGAGGCCCTCGTTCGGCGTTAACCTCCAGGTGTCTACGCGTCGCGTGTTTCCGCGAGGTGGCTCTGTCGGTTGGATGAAGGGGCGGGGGTGTTCGATGAGGCCGGGAAGGTGAAGGCGGGGCGAGAGAGTCCCGCACAAAAATGCTGAAATAAAGCAAATGCTAAATGCGCTTATCCGCGAGATAAAAAAAGGAGAAACAAACGTCGAAAAACGCCTGCCCTTTGCTTCGGCACTTTTCTCTGATAAAAAATGTTTGAAGTTCTTGTTGTGTTTGTTTTTTGTCGCGTCTAATGTGGGGCCCAACCAGTGTTGCCAGATGGAGAAAAAAAAGTCAGCAGATTGATCCCCAGAAAGTCAGTAGATTTGCGCAAAAATCAGTAGATTCTACGAAATCTGTGTTTTGCAATGTTTTGCTATTTCCATTAAACCACTCTTCGAGAAAATAGTATAGACTAACAAATAACATGGCAATAAACACAAATAAAAATGAAAAAAGAAAACAAGACCAGTTCTTGAGTAATTCTTTATGAAAAAAAAAGTAAAATGGCACCGTGAATTTTTTTCTCTTTTTTATCAGCATTGCTTAGTGTGGCGATTTTGAGGATTATTCTTTGAATCAAGACTGAGCCCCTTTTGAGATCAACAGATGAGGGCGACAGTGCGACATCCACCCTGTCGCTATTATTGAAACGAAACCAAAACTAGACGCTCCGGCAAGTGCGCGCGTACATGTCCAATGGAACTCCTCTGCGAACTGCCATCTTTGCTTACTGGGCTGTGGAAGGATTTTTGACGCAACGCTGTCGGCGCGAAGCACTCTTGAGGCTACACGTCGTCTGCTACGGGCTTATTTCTTTTTAACCTGACTCAAAGTTTGCGTTCAAACGTGGAGAAACTTATTTCATTCGCTTTTTCAGCCAGCGAGGAATAACATTATATAATTTTCCTGCCAGAGCCTGCCAAATAAAAGTAACCGAAATTTGGATGTCGATCCCATGCACAGGGTTCGCACGGGTGCTTGAAAACCTTGAAAACCCTTGACTTTGAAAATGCCATTTTCCAGACCTTGAAAGTCCTGGAATTTGTAGCGGTGCTTGAAAACCCTTGAATTTCCCTATGATAGTCAGTGGTGCTACATTTTTTATAATAATTAAATAAAATCATGATTTTTTATATGGCATACAACTCGACATATTTGGTTGATACACGTTAAGCGCCTGGCCACAATGGTAGCAGTCCCGGTGGTTCCGGATCCGGTCTCGCCCGTCCGCTTCTTGTGATCTTGCGCCGTCGCTCACTCGCGTAGTGTTTGCTATTATAGCCCTGGTTTTCTTGTTTTGAGTCTGCTTTACGCAGCACATGGGTGACGTTGTTTAAGCTGCGTGCAATGCCCGGAAAGTGCAACTTCCAGCGGTCGTGTTTGGGTCATGACGACTACAGACACTGGGTTGTGTCGGACCCAGGAGCATGAATCGGACAAAATGCAGACCTTGAGGGAAGACGTTTGATGTCTCATCAATGTACGAGTCCGCACCAAAACACCACATTAAAAGTCCGAAGCACAGTGGGAACATGAAGAAGGCAGCAGGTAGCTCCATGAAGAACTATGTGACTGTGCTTCAGTGACCGATCAGTCTCCGCAAGATCCGTCCCCGCAGCCCAGCAGAGTCATCGGTCTTGACCAGCGCGTGCAAGGTGGTAGATAGAGTGCTCTAAATGACTTAATTTACGCGGGCTCGAATTTTCGCGAACCGTACCAAAGCTGAAAATTTGGAATTATTCGCAGGTTCTAATTTTTGCGACTCGAATGTAGCTTCCGAAGTGTTGATATTGTGCCCGAATTGTTCGCGGTACTTGTTTTTCACGAATCGTGGGCAATTCGCGAAAATTAAATCATTTACAGTATTAAAGGGGTCCTTTAAAATATCTTTCCAGGTCCTTAAAAGTCCTTGAAAACCCTTGCATTTTTTTCTTTGAAGCCTGTACGAACCCTGCATGCATTCCGCCGGACGAATGAATGAAAATGGCGGCCCTCTTCGCCCAGCTGCGAGCAGCCGAGAGTTCACACGCATGCGCTTACGTCTCTCGCTCTGCGCTGCAGGCTGATTGGCTCACTCGGGAGAGGGACGTTACGGCGGCGAGATCATAGACTGGCCAAACTCTTTCTATATATGGCTCTGGGCCGGATGCAAACCTGCTCTGGGTGAATAGATAGATGAATATACGGCTAAGTCACTTGAATAGGACGGGCTCTGGGCCATCTAGCCAATGTTTCATTTTTAATTCTGGGAGAATATGAATTTCCTTTGATGGGCGACCCTGGGAACTGAAAGGGCCAAAAAATAAATTTTAAAATGTTTACTAAAAAAAAGTCAGTAGATTTTCTTGTTTTTCAGTGAATCAGTAGACCCGGAACAAAATCAGTAGATCTACTGATAAATCAGTAGACCTGGCAACACTGGGCCCAACCTCCGCACATGGTCCAACCCGCTGTAATGTTCACAAAACAGTGTGTGTGTGTTTTTGTGTTTTTTTTCAATAAGTATTTGTATTTTCGCAGATACTTTATAGTTACTTTTTCAAAAAAGTATCTGAGTTATCTCGTTACAATTAATGCAAAAAAATGTACTGAGTTACAGTTAAAAGTTTCCAAAAAGTATCGAGTTATTGTATCGCGATACAAGTATCACTATCCTAGAGTGCTCCGAACCAGTCGCGCCATGATCGCTACGGAGTATCATCCTACTGAAAGCGTTCCTCGCCAATATAAGCGTATTGGGTGCTATATGAATGCAATCATCTTATTAATCATGTTTACCTCCCCAGATATCTTAGAATGTATTGCTCTTCTTGAGTATTTTCAAGACAGGAAAATTATTTTTCAATGCATTCAAGCACCGACGCCGCATGTTTAGGCGGTACGAAGATGTACGTTTGTTCCACCCGTGTCTGGATAGCAAAATCTCGGTATGCAAGAAACGTCTCTATAAAGCCATCCGTCACCGACAAGCTTAGATCGGCTCACCAAGAATTTAGAGGTCAAGGAAAAAGTTGCTGATTCCATGAACCAAAATGGCTAATATTCGGGGAGCTTGGCGCTAGGCTTTCAAAGGATCCAGTCACTTTATTGCGGTCCTTCTCTTTTACTGACAGGATCAGAACGCCAGGGCGTCTCTTGCTGCCCCCAGCACGCGCTCGTTGCCTTCCGGATCACTTTGGCTGCGCGTGCACGCCCGAGGCTCACGAAACACTGAAGCGCTATCGAAGGTTGCATGCAAGCGCTATACTCCGTTTCACCTTATGTTGTACCGCAGCGAAGGCTAGAAGCGCGAGCTCATAGCATTGGCAGCCGCCCTTAATGCACGAGCGCTTGTGCCGACGAGATGTGCCCTAGAGCAAGGAGCTCGCGCTTGTGGCCTTTCCTGCGGTACATCATAAGGTGAAACAGGCTATAGAGCCAGTACAACTGGAACACCGCCCGGCCGTTCTCGTGTGGTTACACATGCTGCAGCTGTACCACAGATGCAAATTCTGGTAACTGGTATAGCTATGCGGAGAGCAACTCGTCTGCTACTTGCGCAGGGTTCGCGGTGACGTCAGAACGACGCCGAGTTCTGATTGGCTTTGTTTAGAAGGATAGTGGGTACGCCACAATGTTAGATGCTTCGAGGACTACCCACTATTTTTTTTTTCAATCAGCCAATAAGAGCTTGTTGTTGTAACATCACCGCAACCGCGCTCCAAGAAGCAGGCGGAAATGCGCTCCGCAGAGACAATAGACCCTTTCACAGTGCCATCTAGTGGTTAAGACATCAGTCGAAACTCGTGTATGCTAATGGAGGTTGAAATCTAGTACCTATTATTTAACGGCAGATGTACGAAGGTTGCGGTGTTCTTCGATGTACAGTTATTGCTCTATTTGTTTCAGTTTCGATGGTGTTTAGAAACTACCACTCTGTTCGAGGCGATTAGTTGAGTGAAACATGATAAAATTCGTTATGAGTGAAACATGATAAAATTCGTTACATTTTATTGTCATGGGCTGTCTGGGGCGATACGCCCCAGACAGCCATGATAATAGAATGTAAAATGCAGCTGAGCATTCCAAGCATTTACATGACACCCTCAAAAGCGTAGCGCATAGAAGCCTATAAGCTAATCACAGTGACATCGAACAACAATACCGCGGCGTCTGGAATGTTCAGTCTCCACGTCGGTGCCCGTCCTCAAATTCTTGCCTCAATATCACTGTACTCAATATACACTTAGATGATGATAGTTATCGAAGTGGCCATACTGAATTTCGAAAAGTGTCTTATGCAAGCATTACTCCCAGACTGGTGCCCCATGCGTGCAAGCAAGTGCATGCTCGCGCGTGAACATAGCTTTTGCAAGCTTGCAATTGCACGGGCTTGTCCGCACGAGCTGAGAAATGGCGGAGGCCAATCGCCTTACTTCCAATCGTCTATAACAGTAAAAACAAAGCGGCTTCATGTTAGTACAAGGTAGCTAGCTCTAAACGTCGAGATCATAGCAGGATACCGTGGTCCAATGATTTCAAATCACCCCCTTAAAATATTGCTGTAATATATTATATCAGCTATACAACAACCACCATCAATGTGAATATTCTGCCACAACAGAATATGCACTACAGAAATACCTGGTGAAAACAAGACCCTGTATCTGCGTGCACTTTGTTTTCCCTCATACGATGGGCCGCAGTCGATGCAGTCATCTCAACCAAAACAGCGATGTAATTAACGTATCACGCGTTCCGCGCTTCGCTCCGCTCCTCCCGAGGGTCACGTGACGGTGACACTCACGCGGCACTGGACTGGGTTCGCTGGCTCCTAGCATCCTCTGGTTCATTTACGAGGTGAAACGGAGTATAAGAACCACGTACGCAGACTTCGGAACCCGTGTATCCGGCCCAGGAAAATTACGTTAGCGCACACGAGGTCACGACTGGGCATTATGCTCGGAACGAGGTCACAAACACTTTCTCGATATTAACTCGTTCCTGCCGGTCGGACGCAACGTCGTCCAAACCAGCGGCGCGTAAACACTTTGGATCGGCTCCTTCGCCGTCGACGACCCAGTGACGCCACCGGATAAGTAGCGCACAAAAGGGCAGCGCCTTTGCGCAACCGGGGACGGCGATGGCACCACGAGCCCCTACGGCGCACTGGATGGTTCTGCTCGCCTTCGTTGAATTCGGATCTAACTGCGGAGCCCGGAGCGCGCCTCTGTCTGTCGTGTTTACCGCGTCATCAAATGCGGTTCCACGATATTTGGCCCGATGACGTTATAGAGCGTGGTCCCAACGGATCGAACCCGCTGTAACTAAATCTCGAAGATCAGTTGCGCCTTCTCCGGCACTGTAATTTAGCACGAAGCTGCGGCTGGGCGATGGATGGTTTGTTATATATATAATATCAAGGAGGAAAGTTGCTTCAACTAAAGGCTACGACTAAGAAACAAACATTTCCGACGAGCAAAAAAGCGTTCCGTGGGTCATTGGAGCATTTTATTTGGAAAACCAGGAAAAGAAAGCAAAATCAAAATTATATTATTCCTCCTCTTTGTTGTTTCTGTTAAATTATGTGCCCCTAATGTCCGCGACAACGCTTTTCACATTGGCACATTGGCACTAGGCTACACTTTTTTCTATCTTTTTTTTTTCGATGGAGGAGTGTGTTTTTTTATATTTTCAAAAACACAAATCCACCACCCGGCTGCAACTTCGCGCTAAATTAGTGTCGGAGCATGCGAAACGGATCTTTGAAATTTACTCAAAGTGGTTTCGACTCGTAGGGCCCTCACTGTTGAAGTGTCGTGCCGCAGAGCCGTTTATGCTAAGAGAGTTTTTTCCTTCTTAAGGAGATTTTAACATTAAAATCTCCTTAAGGTCACAGCCTTCTTAAGGAGCAGCGTATCTGACAACCGGGGGATAACTACTTCCGTCCACAGTTTTGTGGTTCTGGCTCAAAAACTTTATGCGATTTCTCAGGAATAAACGAGCCAAAGAAGTAACGCCATTTTGTGTTACCGCGAAATCCGCTGGTTCTAGCGGGCAACAAGCTCCGCCCATTGGCCAAACTCTCTCAGCATAAATGGCTCTGGTCATGCCGCGCTGCTTTCCGCGATCCTGGCGGTGTCACCGCAGTGGAGGTGGGAGCGGCATACACGTGTCCTGCTGTGCGTCGCTCTGCAGCCAGGCAGTCGACGGAAGCTTCTTCAACAACGAGTTGGTACGCCAACGCCAACAAAACTCGCAATCGCTCGTATTTTTTTTTTTTTTTACAGCGCGTTTTGTTAGGACCACGATTTCTTACAGCACGACACTCCGACTCCTGTGATGTAATCTGTAGCCACTTCAAGACTACCTATTGGAAACGTGTGCCGTATCTCTAACTTACTTATGCAGTAGCTCTCTTTTCCATTTATCGCTCCTTTGTACAGATTTTCCTCTGAGCTGCGCGTTACACATTTTGTATGGTTTCCTTGGCGGTCCGTCACACTTCCATCGGGGATCCTGGCCCTTAAAAATATATTCTTTAATTTAAATAAAAGAACGTTAGGGTAAATTATGAAGGGAGTGTAGATGTAAATTTTACTCATTTGCTAATAAACCTAAAATACGACCGAAAATCCTCAAGTGACGGTCTCACTTCATGCTTCTGTCTATCTGGACACAAACGTACGAGTTTGCTCATAGGGAGCATTCACGTGTCACCATTTTGTCATTCTTGGACACCTTGCGCGCCCGGCAGTGACGCCTTGTCTCGTCATATTCTGAAAACTGCGCGAGATGGTCTGTTAAAGAGAATGTGGGCTATGGGGAAGTTCGACCTTCGGAACAGTCTTGTACGCGTTACACTTTTTTTTTTAAACAAACGGAGACGACGGACAATTGTGTAACATCTTCCACCTTGGCTGTTTACTTACTCTTTCTTCCATTGTACACGTCACTCGTAAAAACTAGTCGATTAAAATTACAATTATTCTCGGTTAAAAAGTACTCAATTACATTACTCGACTACTCGAAGAAAAATTAATTGGCCGTTACTTCGAAAAGTAACCGTTAATTTTCCGATTACTCTCAATTTTCGAAACGACAAACTTTTCTGCCGCTTCGAAAACAGTTTTTTTTTTACTGTCCATTATTGAATTAGAATCAGCGAATGCTAAACTAATTATGCTCTTCATCCACTCTTTTTGGTTAAACATCATCCTGCCAGAGACTTGGTTTGAGGATATCTTGGAAGAAAAATTGCGCCACCAAAGGACACGCCATTTTGAAAATTGAGGAGAAAAATAATAACGGTTACGAGTAATTTTAGTACTTCCAAAAGAACTCGGATTGCTCTCGCGATTACTTTCTAATAATTGTATTTCAATTATTACAAAATGTATCCAAAGAGTAATCGATTACATGTAATTTGATTACTACATGTAACGAGAACCGGGCTTTGTAGCGCAGATGACCAACATGGCGACGAGTCGGTCGCCATACTGTCGATCTGCTCCGGATGCACGCGCGCTTGCACCGAAAACTGTATTAACCAGTGGAAACTGATCGCACTTCGATGTTCACGCGGAAGTGCGTAAAACGAGAAAACAATATATATTTGCGGCGCGTTTCTCTCGATGCTGAAGTTACGTGAGAGTCAACCTCATACGCTCGACATATGCTTTCACAGTTAGCCTAACGTCCTCGAGCTCGTGAGAAAAAGAAAATGTAAAAAGCAATATACGTAATCACTTTTTGAATTTCCATTTATCTCCCAAACACTAACTACATTGATGGTAAAGACAATAAAGCAGCGGTCACCTATCTATAAGGCCTCAGGCAGTGTGCTGATACCGCCTGGGGCCTTTCTTGTATACATTGTCCATGCAAACACAGTCTGCGTATACGTGTTTCAAGCATGCGCATGTATGGAGCCAACAAGCTGAGATCATGCCTGAGGGGCGTATCCGTAAATAATGCTGACATGGCGTCTGCACCGAACATCGCGCCTTTTGTACTACGTACGGGCGCACCGCGCTAACGCAGCGCCTCTATAGTATTACGCTGGGTCAGCGCTTACGTGCCTTCACGTCTGCCAGCGATTCTGCTAAAGGGTGAAAAAGAAACAACTCGGCTGTAAAAGGAGAGACAGAACCGACAAAAACAACTTTCACCGTATTCGGGACCTCTCACGTCTCGTATACAGTTGAGGCAACGGCGACAAGAATGCGCGTTACGGTGCATGCATGGGAATTCCGTCGACGTGCCATCATTCGAAATCAACAGGTTGGATTGCCTGTGTGTAAAGGACACCGAGGAAACATCGTGCACTCTGTATACCTGCGCTGGATGGTGTTTTGTTATTCTCTTTTATGCATCTCGGATCTGTGCTCCACACCTGCTGGGGCCTACTCAAAAACCACGTAATATATAATAAGTAAATAAAAAATCAGCAGAACCCATCCTTTGGGAATGATTATCTACGTTAATGCGAATAGCATCAAACGGTGTGGAGTTATGCGCGTTCGTCAGGTGGCCGGCACACTCTAGATACGCCAGCCCACTCTTGAGGCGATTCTAAATTTGTTGACACTTTCACAGCCCTGCGCACGATCTCCGCGCCCAGCACGTGCGTTTGTGTCACTTAGGAAGGCGAGCAAAGCACGCGCCATACGCACAAACACTCAAAATGGTACCGACCAGACTTTCTGGCGTCTCAGCTAGTCTCAACCAACGGTACTCTAAACGGTTGTTTATATCTTTACCATAGGACGCGCTTTACAGCGCTGTCACAGCTACCGGTGCGCGCGCGTTCCATGCACGAGGGCTCATTCCGCTCTCGTGAGGCTGAGCACGGCCGCTACATCACCCTCTCCCGAGCGCGGGAGAGGGTGAGCTAGCGGCCGTGCTCAGCCTCACGAAAGCGGAATGAGCCCTCATGCATGGAACGCGCGCACCGGTAGCTATGACAGCGCTGTAAAGCGCGTCTATGGTAAAGATATAAACAACCGTTTAGAGTGCGTTGAATGACTGCCTTCATAGCTCTGTGGTTAGCGCGTCTGCCTGCTGATCAAAGGGTCAACGGTTCGAATCCCAGCCGGCGCCGGTCTTTTTTATTTACTTATCGACCCGCGGCGTAAGAGGTTAGATAGCCAGATAGATAGATACATAGATAGACGAAAAGTGCGTGAAGTATCCAAAGAATGCTATTCGCATTAATAAATAAATACATTAGGGACCTCTATTAGATCGTATACGGTATATTGATCGCGGGCTCCCCTGCGGGCGCGTGCTTAATCCGTGCTCAGAGAAACGGCAAGAGCTTGCCGTTTCTCTGGCAACGCAGAACGTCTGCGTACGATCTACGAGGCTATGTGTTCCGAATCTTACCCATATAGATTCGAGTTACTCCAGCGGGTCGTGTCACGTGATAACACACACAGAAGAGCGACGCTGGACGCGGGTAGGTTTTCGAACGCAAAGGCAAAACCCTTACCCTGGAGTAAGATCGAGTAAATTTTGGAGCACGGCCGAGAAGCCTCTCGTGTTAGGTGAATTCATTGGCGCGAGCTGTGGGAAAAGCACAGTGGTCGTCTGCCACGAACAACAAATTTGATGGTGAAGAAAGCACGTTGAGGGCAGCTTGCTCTCGGCACGCGCAAAACAGCAGAGTACACAAAAATGGCGGCTGATTTATTCAGACGATTGCAAGCGGGACATATGGCCACCGCCATGTCTCTGATCGTGCGGGCAATGTGCGCGCATTTACAAGCTTCCAAAACTATACGTTCACGCGCACGCTGCACATGCCTGCAAGCATGGGGTACCAGTGAGGCGCCATGCTTGACAACTGTCTATGGGAGTATTCACTGGACGCCATATTTGAGGGCGATGTTTAGAGCGCATGCTCGGAACGAGCTCACGTTAATAGGGCTGCTAAGACCGGCAATCTTGGTGGTGCGGAATGCACGTGGCGAAAGAACTGTGGAAGCTCGCCGTCAGCACGCGCTCAGCAACCAAGCACACGGATATGGCCGCCAGTGAATACTCCCTATAGGGAGTATTTATTGACGGCCATAGCAGTGTGCGCGACTGCTGAGCGCGTGCTGACGGCGAGCTTCCACGGTTCTTTCGCCACGTGCATTCCGCACCACCAAGATTGCCGGTCCTTGCAGCCTATAATGTGAGCTCGTTCTGAGCATGCGCTCTGAACAGCGCACTCAAATATGGCCTCCAGTGAATAACCCTTATAGTTACACGGGCACACTTAACTGCAGTTAAGCTTAACCACGGTTACCACACTATTGGCGGCGAGATGTTTTTGTGGCGCCCTCCTACGGTTCCCTCTCCTGACGTCATTATTTTGCGAACAAGAAGTTCGATGGTGTTTGTAGTGAGCATGGTGGAAGCTTGAAATCATTGTGCTCTGAAACCAACACTGCCAACACCGCCGAAAATGAAGTTCTTAGATTGCTCTTATTTCCGTCGACGAGAAATCCCTTGCTGACGTCATATTCAGCATTTATTCAGCATTCGGCCAATCGTGGAAGGCCGATCACGGCGACGCTTTCGATCACTCACGTCGCCAATACCCTTGGACACCTTTCGGTGGCTATGCAGTCGCAGCTATGAGCGTCGACTGCAGCGCCGCTAGTTCTCGTGACCGCCACCTGGGCCACTCGCTTCTGCAGGCGAGAATAGGGAGCTGCGAAACTTAGCTTGCTCCAGTAACGTTGCCCGACACACCCAGCGTTCCATTTTACTCGCCACTGTAAATCTCGCGGAGAAGTGTGGAGTGTGACAACCGCACAACGAGAGTCCCCTCTCATTCAGAAAATGTTCCTACTGCAGCAACGAGGGTGAACTACGTGGCGGCGCTCACGCGGAGGACAAATTTTGAAGGGCGCTTCAGTTCGGCGGGATTTTTGCGTTATGTTACGCCAGAGCCTCCGCTGCTCTGAAGGTGGAAGAGGAAAACGCCGTTTATGCACGCTTGGTTTAAAATACAGTTACTCGTTCAGGGAAGCACACAAAATTCAGATTTGTCGTGGAAGATGTTCCTACAGCCATTGACAATTAGGTCTAAATGTTTTATTGAATACAATATTTGACCGGGCAATCCCGTTAAGGGTGAACGGAGTATAAAAGGTGACACACAACCCCAAAATATACGAGGTATGCGTTCATTATAACCGTCTGGCAATTCTCTCATTGATGGAAATATACGTTTATCAATGTAAGATTCGTGCGACCGTCACTCTTGCCAGACGGTTATAATGATATGAGAGCGAAGCAGACGACAAGCATGAATTGTTACTATTACCACTGTGTGTAGACTGCCCTCCGACGGCGCTTCTGTGGAGGTGCCAGAGACAGAGCAGGGTCGCTAAACTCGTCAAGCAAAAAGTTGGGTCCGAAGTTCGCAGAGCGTGCTCATTTGACTGTCGCGACGACGGAATCACGCGAAATGAGACGTTAATCATCCAAACTCTCTCGGTGCTCGAATTCCAGCGAGATTGGAAAACACAAAATCGTAGCGAGCTTGATCGGAGCGCGCGCCAGCAACACCGTGGGGCCAGCCGATCGAACGGCTGCACTGATGACGTCGCGCCCGCGTGTCCCCACATCCCTTCCCGCGCTAAAGGTAGGTAGTGCTGTCTAGATTGTCTCTGGGCGGGCTATGAATACTCTGAGATTTCTCGTGGCAAGATCGTCATTTAAGGAGGTTATTGGTGATGACAATGTGACGTTTCACAACTTTGGGAAGGAGGTATTTGAAACCAAAATCTTCGCTTCTGAATCGAGGCGAAGATTGAACATTGTTATACTGTGGAGCCGTGCACGGTGTACGCGGCATTAGAGCTCATCTACTGCCACTGTCGACAACGCTACCGCGGTCACCCAGAGGCGATGTGTGTACTGACGGCGGTAGCATTTGAGATGAGGGGCCGACAGGGAATGGCGAAAGAAAAACCTAGGGAAGGCAAATAAAAAGGGGTACCACGAACACACTCACACACACAAAATATGGGTCAGGAAGCGCCGCAGAAAATGTTCGAAAAAGGGGGGTTGATGGTAGTGAAGAAGGGGGATATCCCTTTCCCCGAATCGTTTATTATACATTTCTGAAGTGTCGGGCTAGAGCGATCGCCCGCCCCCCCCTCCTCCTCCCCTTACCTTTTTATGCCCCATGTCCCATCTTTCGTCGCCACAGGGGGCAAGAGGGATGAATTTGGCCGCCCCCTTTCCGTTTCTCTGTTTCGACGCCCCAGCTTAGAGGCGTTCCAACTGAGCGTAGACGAGGAACAGAACAGCGTGCAATTTGTGAAATAATGGTTCTAGAGGTTCTGGTATTAAAAGGTTCGCGTTCCCTGAACTCACGAGCGGCCATGATAGACTTTCAAGCAAGGGGCTCGTGCTCGGGCTCGTAGTGCGCAGGCGCGTTCAGTGGCGTCCTTTTATGGTTCCTCCCTCTTACGTCAGCGTCAGGACTATCAGTTGTGAACGACAAATTCCATGGTGCGTGTTCCAATCGATGGTGACAAGTTTGATTGTGTACGATAGAAGCTTGGTGCCATCGCGCTCTCAAAACATCACCGTCAATATTGACAACATGACATTACTCATATTTCCGTTCAGAATTAATCCCACTTTGGCTAATCTTCGAAAGCCTACCACAAAATGATTTTATAGTGCCGATGGGGGGGGGGGGGGGGCAATTAACCGGAAGCGAATTCTGTTAGAACGGGGACAACGCTACTCGGCTGGTTCTGTCCTAGCCACGTCAGGCTACACTTTGATCATAACCAAAAGGCCGGGAGAAATAAAAGGAACGGCAGAGACGTTTTTCAGTGAATTCTGTTTTAGCAAAGGAAATAAGAACGATGTCAGACTATGCTATTCGACGGCGTTGGTTTTAAAATGCAATTACCCAAGCGTCCGCCGTGCTTCTTAGAGACAATTCAACATGTCCATCGGAACTGATAATCCTTGTCGTGATATTAAACGTATGAACCATGGTCGTCTCTTGTTCGGCGCCTAGGAAGTGGTAGGGATTTTCTCCCCTTCAATAAAAAAACGTCACGAAGATAAACAGATCTGTGGGTCTGTGAGAAAAGAAAACTTCGCGGCACTCTTTCGGATCCTCCCCCCACTATGTCATAACACAAAAAAATCTTTGTGTTTGACGAGTTTAGCGACCCATGGTTCCGCTTTCCTAGCGTATGCCTGCGCCGTACAGGCGCGCGGTCTCTTCTCGCGTTTGCCGAAGCGGCACGAGACGAAGGTTACGATTGCGTGAGCTTGGGCCTCATGTTCTTCAGTGTCGGCGACAGCTGCGCTACAAAATACAGAGCAGCTAGAAAGACCACAAACGTACAACAATAAAGCGGAAAATATTCGTCCGAGGCGCACCGGCGGGCGGTGCGCCTCAGACAGGCCTATGTCAATTTATCTAAAATAAAAGTACAGAGAAACTAGGCATACTAATTTCGGTTAAAATATGCTAAAAGCATGCTGTACTTCGTGAAGGGACAGCGCTTGAACGTTCGGTAATAGCACCGTCGAGCTGCACATCAATGCTTTACACCATTCACCCTTTGTTGAGACTAAAAGTACGCCTTCAGCGCGAGCTTTCTGCACTTGCTAACCAGTGTTGGGTAAAGTACATCTAGGGTGCCTTCATGTGCGCTTTGCTTAGGGTGGAGTCATCCGGCCATTTTGTCCCACACTTTTATTTTCCTTTTTTGTTCAGAAGCGCGTGAAAGAGCGTGTCCCCGCACGCGTCTATGGTGCTGACTGTGCAATGGCGACATTTTGTTTTCGTCAATTTCTTTGTATTTTCCCCGTGAGCGCGTGCTGTCGGCATCGGGTACTACAAAGGTGGCATCACCCTAAACAGAAGGACATTGAGGCACCCTTAGTACATCTAAAAGGTACTTCAAGTAAAGTACAAAGTAAATTAGACGTGATGTACTTCAAGTAAAGAAGTAGGTGCACTGGGTGCAAAGTACTTGAAGTAACATACTATAAATACAATGTACTTTCAAAGTAAAGTACGAGTATTTTAGCACAATCATTCATGATGCCCTTTCATTTCCCTATACAGTGATTTTTTAACTGGTCTGCATTGCCCAGGGGTAATCCTGGGCGCATGACCTATTTTCAAAAACTGCGACGAATATTTGATAATGTCAAGTGGCCACAGAATATAGTTAAAATCAGGAATGGAGCCGAATTCAGAAGTCCCTCTTCTGCATTTGGCGCTGCTTGCACTGGACTGTTGTACCCAAGGGGTGTTCAATGTACTAGAAGAGGGCATGGCGTCATCCTCGTAGCTTCCGCGAGCAATCCTCTCATAAAAGAGTGTCCTCTCCTTAATGAAAAAAAAACAGTGAGTGTGCAAACGAGCTGGTGATAATTAATCATAATGTGATACCTGAAATTGGGGTGCGAAAACATTAAAGAACTCTCACGTCGAAGGAAAAGACAAAAGATAATGCCTCAAAACACTGTGACGTTCTCTTTTTTTTTTGTTCGACTTTAAAGTTTTAGTTTTCCGCACCGCAGTCTCAGGTGCTACATTATGATTAATTATGCTGTCCTAATATTTTAAACCTCCTCACTTGCGCTGACCGACCGAGAAGTTGCGAGAGTTCAAAAAGGTACGGGAAAGTCGTCCCCAGAAGAAACGGAGCGATGTGTCGTCTGCTCACATTTCTGGTGAGTAGAATATCCCTCCCAGTATTTCTTTGGAGTTGACAAAGATTCATATCGTGATAAAAAATTAACGAAATCAAATTTCGGGAATGTACTTTGAAGTCGGGATTTGTACTTTCCTCGGAAAGTATCTAAAAAAATACTCTAAGTAAAGTACAAGTACATACTCAGAGAATGTACATCAAGTAAAGTACATGTTTCCTAAACCTACTTGAAGTAGTACTTTAAGTACAATGTACTTAAAGTACTTCCCAACACTGTTGCTAACACAAGTGTGAATGCGCAGGCACGGAAGCCAGCAAGCTCGCGCTGAAGGCGGAGCTTCTGGTCTTCAGGGTGAACGGAGTATATAAGTAGTAAAGAGTAAACATTCCGCCTTTTTCACGGAGCATTTTGACTTTTTAGGGAAGTTTCTTTTGTTTTTTATTGGTGCATATGGAGTGCACAACAGCTATAGATTTCTTGTTTTATAAACAAACGAGTTGTGTTTGAATTGTGTGACACTGGCTTCTGATGTGATTTAACGTCCCTAGATAACGCTACGCGAGGTAAAGACGAGTCCCCCACCCCCACCCTCCCCTCCCCTCGCTATTGTCGTCTGTTAGCGCGCGGTCCGTCATGTTCTTCCTAACTCGCCCACCATGGCTGTGTTCGAAATCTTCCGAGTTACTCCGGCGGTTCATGTCACGTGACAATCTAGGTAGAACAACGCTGAACGCGAGTCGGTTTTTGAACGCCAAGGTACCAAACCGTTATTTGAGAATCGAGAGTGAGGTCGAGTCACATCCGCCATGTTCTTCCTAACCGGAAACGGAACGCGGGCACGGACCAATGGAGAGGGCGTCGGCACATCAATCACTGTTGCTACTTAGCGAAGCATTTATTGAGCGACTTTTGTGCGATTCTGCATTTCGGAGAACTCATTTCGGAGAAGCTTGTCCCGGAAGTAAGCGCTTGACGGGCTTTTCAACTTTTCCGAGTGCTGGATCGAACAGCGTTCAGGACGCTGGATTTTTTCCTGTCATCCCAAGAGAGCCTGCTTGTTGCGGAGTAACAGCACATGCGGACCCGAGAAGTGTCCTGGGAAGCCATTCGATGTGAAAACTTTGAGATTCTAGTTGATCAAGTGTGCGAATGTCTCACGTTCAAATGCCTTATTCTCAGAATTTAACTCAGAACGGGAGTATTCAAAGCCAATCAAAGACACAAAAAAGCATGAACCAAAATATCGACTGAATGCATTAAGAAGCCCAGCACATGCCCGACTACTGGGGTAAGCATCAAACCTCCGGTGACTTCACTTGCGCCAGCCTTGGAGAACAGCTATGCGCCATCCAGCCCCCTATAGTGGAGTTCAGTGAATTCAATCCGCAAGTTTCAGCTACGGAGTCGCCGCCCTTATGGCCACCCTTCGAAACTCCACTTGGATGATTAATTTCGCTGTGTATACGCTAGGAAAGAGGAAAGCGGTGCTAATGAGTATATAAACCAATTATTACCGCAGAAAAGACAAATACTAAGCGTCGCAAGTGCGCTGATCTACCGGCACTGCGGAATGATCATCCTCCCAAGGAGGTTCTATAATGGGCAGGAGGTGGCGTCTGTATTTCCATACGTAAACCGAAGTGTAACGGAAGTAGGTGTGGCCAAGAAATGTCTTCTTACTCTCTCCGCTATTGAGACAATTCATTTCCTGTCTTTTTGTTTTCTTTTTTTCTTTTACGAAGTTTTTCATTTTTTATTACAATATAGGGTAATTTTCATCATGATTAGGAAACACAATTAACGAACGCCAGCATGAAAATATGACGCAAACATCCGCACTGCCATATCACAGAAGCCGAAATGTCATGCTGTTGCACGTCGCGATCCTGGTGGTTGGTCGTAGAAATGCTAACGAGAAGCTGCGAGCAGCACGAGCGAACGCGAGTGTCGCTGTCGTCACGGCGTCCCAACTTCTGGCTGCTGAAGCTTCCGTGGACCGCCACACTAGACAGTTTTAGTGGACCGTACGCTATAGCTTTGCGTACGCAAGGAAATTGCGGGTCGTGAGTGCGCATGCGCAGAACGCAATAGAAGGGCTAGCGTATTGCGTACGCACGCAACGCTGGGGATTTTGCGTGGCGGGCGTTGCGGGCTCTGCGGGAAGCTCTCGAGAGATCTCGGGCCCAACGAGAGCGCCAGTTTCAAGATGGCGGTTACCTCGACTGGCGCAGCAAGGGCGTCGTGGTGTTCTCGAAGTTCTGTGTTACGTGAACGGTGAAATAACGTGGTGTTCAGCGCGGCAATTCTTTCCGGGACGTACCGCGGTCGAATCAGATCGCCGTGCAGCTGAAGGAGTGCACAGTGAAAGTGTTCACCGCTCGCAATGTGCGTCAACGCTGCGATCTGCTTAACGCTAGGCCTATTCGCTCAGTTCATCGCCGACGGACGAACGACTCTTCAAGAAATCGCCGAAGTTCTCGCTATGCACTGGACATCAGTAGGTCATGGATTTCATTCCGCGATAGCATTGATGAAAGGTGCCGTTTCCACGGGACGAGTGACGGAGGCTCCGTGATCGAATTTGGCTACGCACCCGTACTCGTAGCCTCTGTACCCCGCAGAAAAGCGCGCTGGACGAGGCAGCTGCGGCTTCGTTTAATTTAAAATAAAATGATTGAAAACGTTTTCATTTTCAATATTTATTTTCAGGAGCATGGTGGCGCTATAAGCACGCGGAATTCTACGGCTCTGCCAAATTTAACGAAGATCATGCGAGGTGTTCACTCGGAAACGTAACGCACAACTAAAATCGGTCCGAGCGGGTCGTTTTTAGCGTACGCTATACTACTGCGTATTGCGTACGTAAGAGCCAGCAACGCTATACTAAAACTGTCTACTGAAGAGCGACCTGCAGCAGAACAGGTGTCTGCCAGCTACCCCACAGCTCTTGGGACGCCGCCAGGATCGCGACTGGCGACAGCTTGACACTTGTATGACGTCATCAGGCGGAAATCGAGGGACCACTTTTTGAGACGCGGGAAACACACCAGTCGGAGACGCGTTCCAGGCACCGTACGTCTGACCTATGTTGCTCCGCTTGCAGCGGCTAACGAACGTAAAAATCAATATAATTTAATATTAATAATATATAATATATATATATATATATATAATATATATATATTATTAAACGTAAAGCATATGCGCTCATCAAGTACCTTCCGTTAAAAAAATACTTAAAGGGCCCATGAAACGAATTTTGGGTTGGCATGAATGATTTTAAATTGGGACTTTACTAATCGCATATCGTTTAGTTGGCCAAAAGAAAGATGCTAGAAAGTCAAAAGCCAGCTTTTCGGTACGAACATTTGAAAATATAGCGGACTATTTTGTACCTTCTTGCCTTCGAAAGCTCTCCGCCTTTTCACTATGATACATCCGCGGTTCCAAAAGCGCGTCACCGGCGCCAAACTGACGTCAGCAGAGCCCAGCTCACGCATTGGACACGAGAACTGCGTCACTCGGACGTATGCGCTCGTCAACAATCAATCCGTCGACGAATATTTGGATTCGCGTTCGTGGCCAATGAGTGCCCTGACGGAACTTATCGTCACTGGGGAATGACAAGTTCTATGGTGTGCATAAAAAGCACGGTGGAAGCTAGGAGTCATCGCACCGGTGCCGAAGGAATGTCACGACCACGTGATTTCACAATTCGCATTTGAGTTGAGGATTAAAGCTAAGGAGGAAGAAGTAGGAAAATCGTTTCATGACCACTTTAAAGGGATTGTCCGGTCAAAACCGGAAGTACTTAAGTTCTTGCGCTCGTTACGTCGAGGGAGCCTTCATGTAGAGAAAGGTCATTTTTATTTTGATATATGATCTCCCGTTATTAATTAAACCTTTCATGAGCCTATGTACGAAACTGCACCCCGAATTTCGCCAGTGGCAATGGCTGACATCCGTAGGTGCTGCGTGACGTCACAAAACGCAAAGGTTTGTCGGATGGTCGGGATAACAAGCGTTGGTCGATGAATGTATTGTATTTTGTTTCGAATTATATAGTCTCCTAGGCTGTACCCTACTTAAATACGGTTCTTTAATGCAGTTCCCAAGCATGTGCAAAAAAAGTCACGCCTTTTAGCAGGAAATTACTCGCAGACAGCCATAAGCTTCGAGCAAACGTATGCCGTTTCGCGCAAACACAACTGCGACGGCCACCGACCGAACTAGGGGCGCTTGCAAAGCAAAGGATGCAGATTTCTCCTCTGAAGCGGCACCTAAGTACACGAAGCGGCATCTGGGTACACGTCAGCGGATCCACTGGATCGGTGATGAGGCTGCGGGTCGCTCCCTCAGAGGCGATGTCCGCGGGTCGAAAACAAACGGCGAATCGTTCAAATGCATGTCGTCACTTGACTTGGACGAGCTTGATGAATCGTAGTCACGCTCCATTTTCACACGCGGGTCAAACAGAATCGGGCTGAACGCATGCTAAATACAACCAGTGGCGTCGCGAGGGTCAGCGGCACCCGGGGCAATAGCCCGCCGCGACCCCCCCCCCCCAACCCGCTCTCGCGTGGCCCGTCGCGACCGCCCCCCCCCCCCTCTTGAGACGCCGCTGAATACAACTTCTGGTATCGTTTCCAGGTGGCCTTGCTGTTGGTTTGGGTTTCGCTGCATAATCAAATTGATTAATCCGATTTGGGCGAGGAGTGGATGGACGTAGTTTATTATCGTTGGCACAGCATCACACCTCAGCTTACGAGCCTTCTGTCCGCTTAGAGCTCAGCTCGTAGCTCTCTTTTGTGAGATGATTGCTGCATAAGCGGGATCTCGATCTTGACGGGAACCTAGGCCCTATGCACGGCGACGATCCACTTCGCTCGTCACTGCACGTCTCGCGGAAAAGTGTGGAACGTCATGTCTTGGCTCGCATGTGCTGCCCGGTGGTTGTGGCACCCAACCGCGCAACAAAAATCTCACCCAACTACGAAACAAGTCGAGCACAACAAGAAAAACGAAGCACGCTGAAGCAGACAAAAATGCTCGCTTTGTGTTTTGTGACGTCAGAGCTTCAATGTTGCCAACGAAAGCAGCGTTTACGCTAGAATGCGATTCGAGCAGCATAAATTCAATTACTCACGCAGAGGGGCATACAAAATTCAGATATTGCACGTACGATCCGTCTCGAGGCAATAACAATGATATTCAATTGGTTTCTCGAATACAAAATTCTGACCGGACAATCCCTTTAAGGTAAAAACCAAATGAAGCTGGCTAAAACAAAAGACAGTCCAAAAATTAGTATAAATATTGTTGGCTGTATTCAGCCAAAACAATCCAATCCGTAGAGCTCTAATTTAACGCTCGTCCATGGATTTTTTTTTTACGTTTGTGTGGCGCGTTGACGAACGCAAGCGAGCATACACTGCGAGCAGCTGCTCTGTTTAGATATGAGCTCGAGCGACTTTGAAGTCTTGAAATACTTGTTTTTAATTAAGTTACAGGTACCGTGCAACAAACGAAATCCACTCATGTCAATGGTTACCGCGCCTCTTTAGGCTTAGGAAGGGCCAGAATCGGAAAACGATTTTAAAAATACGGCAAACCCACCGCTCTTTTTCTTTTCTTTTTTTTTTTGCGATTTGAGCGAGATAGAGCGAAGCGTATGCCGGCTGCACCATTCACTCACTGGCAATGAACGTGACTGACAGAGAGTTTTGGAGAACCGTTTTTGCACATACGATACGGTATGCGATGGGCCCTCCGGTACGAACTGTTCATGCGCTACCCCAGAAGACTCACATATGCGCAGTTGGTATACCGGAGGGGCCACCGACACTCGGCCTTAAGGAAATAGGGGCCCCACGCTATTTCTCGAATTTCGCGTCAGGGGCGAGCGCCAACACAAAACCCAAAACTCAGTTTGGGTTCAACGCATGCGCAGTAGAAGGCCCCTATGTTGGGAGTGTGTGGGTGTGTGTGTGTGTGTGTGTGTGTGTGTGTGTGTGTGTGTGTGTGTGTGTGTGTGTGTGTGTGTGTGTGTGTGTGTGTGTGTGTGTGTGTGTGTGGTGGGGGGAGGGGGGGCTAAGGTTTGGGAACCCCTATTCTAGAACTCTTTGTTCGGAGCTTGGTTGGGATGAGAGCGCGTCGGTGCGCAAGGCAGTCTGGGACTGGGTTCCTTTTCCGGCGTCGCCGAGCATGAGGTCATGCCCGGTCCTGCCCTATTTAAACGTCCTTGTCACCCTCCTGACCGCCATGTTAGCGCGATCAGAGCGCCCCTTATTTTCGCTGGAACTTGCGGATCCCGCTACTTACGAGCTTATATATTGCTTGGCATGATAGTGCAAGACAGCTATCTATTTTACCAGTTGAGCAAAGCGCCTCAAATAATCCTTCGTGAAAGTAAGAAAGTCGCAAGCAAAAAAAGATGTAACTGTTAAAAAGGGAACGGGAAATTAATATAAGTCCATAAAAGCCTTCTTGCAAATCTCAGTGCCGTCACAAAATGAACATAAACGAACATGAAGCGAAGACAATCGCTTTACATTTAATCGTAACTTTTTACTCGCCCGGCGGAAGTTGAAGAAAACCTTGATTTTTCAAATTTAACACCTTCGGCACATGTTTTTCCCACCAAATGTCCACAATTCCACCCAATTGCTGCTTATTTCGGGTTTTTTTTTATTTTTTTTTAGGAATGTATTTTACGTTTTGCGGTTGCACCACGCGCGGTTGCACGGCGCGCTTCGGTGCGCTGTGCAGCCATCTTCTGAGGCCACGCGCAGAACGAACGCCGCCGTGCGGAATACGTCGTTTTTTTCGCTCCATGGGGATCTGATGCTTGCGCGTAGAACTCACGAATACAAAAGGGGTGCACTTTAACGGGTAGTAAACTGCTGCTCGACTCCTTTGTTTTCTAGCAGAGAGCGGGCGACGTCCTCGAGCCATGCCTCGAGTTAATTCCGCCGTGACCTCCGCACCTGGAGGACCTTTTGCTTGATGACGCATCGCTGCGCCTCGCCGCCCAGACGGCAGCAGTGAGCGCAGTCCCGCAGACGCCAAATCGTAATACCGCTCCCGTAAATTCCACGGCGCTTCGACGGGGCGTTTTTTTTTTTTTGATAAGGGGAGCTTATTTTACTATCAGAGTATCATTCACAAGAGTCCATGATACTTCACGGGATATAAGACCTGTCATTATAACTTAATTCCTAGAGATATGCTTAGCCTGGAAGACAATGATATCTACCCGAGAATCTATTTTGATTTGATGAGTGCTTGACAAGCTCAGAAGTCTTCTGCCATGCGGCAGCTCTTCAAACGTTGGTTTCTGTGGATATTGGGAATTATCTCAGTATTTGAAGTTTGAACAAACGAGCCTTTTCCCTCTCTTCTTGAAAACCCAAAAGGAGAAAGAAAAGAGGAACTGTAAACTCTTACCACCCTCTTGGAGCTTGGTACGACGTTGATATTTTTGGGCTTGTGGATTTGCACACCGCTACTGTGTGCATTTATTATTTACCCTGGATCAATACACCTTCCCAGAAAATCCCAGGAGACCTCGCGGCGAGGGGAATTCTGGGGCTGTTCAGATGTACGCTCGTGCCGACTCTAACACTTCGTATATCGTGGAAGCAGCATTCTCTCTTATTATTGGCAGCCCAGTGCCAACAAAACTAAGATCGAACACGAAAGGTCATCACATACTTCGTTTCACTTTCCCCTGCCTTATCTGGGCGTTGAAATCATAAAATGTTAAACCAACGTCAACTTCGTTTTCGATTCGCTGTGCCGCACATCGGAACGTCACAGTGCGTCAAGCAGACGATATACGTGCAACAAACATCCGAAACATTCTGACATATTTCACTTTTGTGGCGATAGCCGTTATAACGAGGTTCCTGTATGGTTGTCGTGGCGTGTGGCGTCACAGTGACGTAACATCAAAGTGCAACGTTTAGTAGAAAATATTCTCCACTACATTTAAGGGAAACGTTATTCGCAAAATTTATCGGAGAAATGTATGTGTGTAGCGTGATTGTGCGTAGTCTGTATGCAGCAAAGATCGCAGCAGAGCGTGGACTGCAATTGAACGGCGGCCGTCCCTGCCGTTCATTTGAAGGACAGGAACCGGGGATTGTTTCCCCAGTACAGAATACTTGATTTATATTCAAAGTATGTGTGAATTCTCAACCGTATCCGATTATCTACACTGCGCGCTTTACTACGAATGTAGGAATAGGAAACCAATGACGGATGTCGGACGGTGGCAAGAACTTCACCGGCTACTGGCAAAATGAGTTGAATCATCGGCGCTACGGTTGTGCAGGGGGCACAAATCCACCTGGATGGACAGATGAATGGGTGCATGGCGGCTGTTCTCTTTGAATAGACCTATTGCTAGATAGACCTATTGCTATATTACCCAAGCATCAATGAGAATGCAGGGATTGGTGTTCCACGCGCCACACGTGCTTGCGTTAGCAGTAGTAAATTTTCTAAAGCAAAAACCTAAAACAAATTGTATCTTGCACGCGCGTTCGTCAACACTTTATTTTGGTTATTTACTTCGAATCTTTATACGAGGAAGGCGTGCGCGTGTAGCGCGTGGAACACCAATCCCTGCATTCTCCTTGATGCTTGGGTAATATAGCAAATGGTCTATTACCCAAGCATCAATTAGTGCAGGGATTGGTGTTCCACGCGCACACGCACACGCCTTCCCCGTATAAAAAATTCGAATAACCAAAATAAAGCGTTGACGAACGCGCATGCAAGGTGCAATTTGTTTTAGGCATTTGTTTTAGAAAAGTTACTACTGCTGAGACCAGCACGTGCGGCGCGTGGAACACCAATCCCTGCAATCTTCTTGCCGTTTGGGTAATTTCACAACAGGTCTATTTGGCGGTAACTTGTGCCACTTAGCCAAATATGTAGTATTCTTAGCTCCAGGTTATATGATGGCTTAAGCCAATTTAATCAAATTTAAGATCTATCCGTCTCGTGACTTTAGTCACCATATCTCTTATAGCCTTCACCTCTTCCTGCAAAAGTGGTGGCCCCTGTCGGAGAATTATCTACGTAGAAAACTCGAGGAAATAAAAAGGCGCCCGTGGGAAAGGGAGGCGGGAAGCCTTTGTGTACTATCTTGGTGGCGAAAGACAAGTCATAAGGGGCATAAAGGCCATGTCTCGGGACATAAATCTAGGTCATCTGGCGTAATCACTCGAAGAAATGTTTGCGCTCGATCCAACCTTTCGCTGCCCTAGCACCTTCTACAAGCGAGAAGTTTTAGTGAATCGTTCCCATACCTCCGATAACCCCGGTAGCGATAAGATGCCTGAGCAAAGGCGGCGGCGGAGTGTCGGGGACCCTTAGCGGAGGTATCGGAACGGTCTGCTAAAATTCTCTAATGAAGCACTTTACCTCGTAGAGAAGTCCGAGATTGTCTCCACTTGCTCAGTGCGCAACCATGTTGCGGTCCGCAACGTGTTCGTGTCGTGCGGTATACCACGCATCCTTCTGCAGCGGCAATCAAGAAACTATTCAGCATTGCGGCTGGCCGTATTCACGAGAAAATACCTGAAGATGACTGACAAGAACATTGATAGTCAAATACCTCCCAAGTATCACGAGGTTTTCTAAAAAAAAATCGTTAGTGTCGCGTAAATTTAGAACTAAAGTAATTGAAAGTTGAATGTAACTAATATCTTTTCGATCCTTTTTATATGTTTTGGAAGGTTGTGTATGATTCGTGTATTTAACAAGATTGTTCGATGGTGCAACAGTAATGGTATTCAGTGGTTTTTTGTTTTGTTTTTTAATAACTTGCGTCACAACACGTATTAAGCATGTGCGCCAAGCAAGTGAACACATGAGCCGTAACACGAAATTGCTCAAGTAAGCGAGAGATATAATTATGACGAATGGCAATCTCTAATGTCACTGGTACTTGTAACAGGGTTGTCTGTGCATTGTGTAATCAAGTGAATTCAGGTGCCCGTGCTGCGTCTTTGACCGCAGCAACGCGCTAATTGGGAGGGCAGGTTGTTTCAGCGGAACGAAACTAAGATACCACTAAAACGCAAATATCAGCGTCCGGTGGAGGCCCCCGTTCGCTGCAGCGGATGGAGACGGGCCTGAACGCCTGAACAAACACACACAAACTCGCGCCACAGGACAAAGGAATCAGCGAGAGAAGGAACAGTACACTCTACGCCTCCCGAACACGTGTGGAAATGACTACACGCCGTTGCCTCATCGCGTGAGCTATCCCCCCTCCCCCTCCCCCAAACTCCCTCTCTCTTTTTTTCTCTCTCTGTCTAGATCGTCCGCTCTTCTCTTCCACTAAACAAGAAACACTTGCAATGCTCACTCCGAGCCACCTGGCTTAGCAGCACTGCACGGCGTAATCACCGATCCCTTTTCTCAAGCCTCCGGAAAACCTGCTACTACTACGCGTTCTTCTTTTTTCTTTTTCTTCTTATTTTCTTCAAGTTTTGTAGCCGTGCGTGCCACAATCGCCGCCTTCCACTTCTCCGAAAGGGTTCAGGGACGCAGTCGCTCTTCAATCGAAGCTTCCCCGTCCCTCGGATCAACGTGTGTGCGTGATTATTTTTTTCCTTCTCGCATCTGTTTATTCTAGTCTCATTCCTCGTCGTAAGTGCAACGACCGTGACAGTTTGACAGCGGTCGTTCTGCAGCTCCGGACGCCATCAGCGATCATTTAAAGCCGAAGAAGACATCTCCCGAAGCAGGAAATGCCGACTTCTGCTGTCCTCCAAGGTTAGGAAACGCGCGTTCCCTTTCCAACCACTCCTTGGACAGAAGAACCAGTCTCCGCGCGACGTAGAGCGGCTTCGATCTGCGCCGGAGGTGAACGCTGCTGCGAGCGACGTCCTCTCGCGCTTGTGTGTGTCCGTGCGCGTGCCGCTATCATCCGCCGCCGAGCTCTTCGGTCACAACCGTATCTTCTTTTTAACCAGACATCCATCCACAAGGACGGCCGCGCTTTGTTCCGGAGTCGATTGTGGACCTTATTCGACGCCGCGATACAGAAGGTGTCGGTCTCGGATGCTGGCAACGTGCACTGCTTGACGAGACGAGATGGGCTCCACCGATGTTTCTCCCAACGCGACGACGACCACGCTCATTGAAGATGTGCTCAACGCCGCCGCGAACGCGACCAACAGTTCCCAGCCGGTCAGCGCCGATCTGCCGGTGATCAAGAAAGTGCACGATGTGATGATCGTGTTGATCCTCGTCTCCATCATGTTTTCCATGGGATGCCACATCAAACTGTCCGAGGTACGTGTTCTCTTTTTCTCTCAATCCTCAAAATTAGCCGGTTTTTTGTTGTTGTTTTTTTAGCTGTAACTCCTTGCGTCCGAGCTGTGTGTCGACTTCGAAACCTGGTTTCGAGGTCGATGAATTTGGCGGAGGACACGCGACTTTAGAAACTGGTTTTGAATGGGCCTTTTGGTTCGTGTTCTTTCGGATCGCGTTTTGGGTTAGGATGACCCTAGCATCCTTCGCAATATTTTTGGTGGACTAAAAAACCCGTGAGCAGCATGCGAACAAACTCATAATTTTGTTTACTATTTTTCTGTCAATACTTGTATGAAACTAGTCGTTTAGATAAAGTCAATCCCACTGCACTGAGGGAAACCACATTATTCATCCGAGTCAGTAAGCGATTAAGAGAATGTTGTCAAGACCATCCCTAGGAATCTGTTGCTTCAGTAATTAATATTGCCTTGTGTTTCCATTGCGTTGTCTTTTTATCGCTGTATGCGCGCAAGAACGAAACAATCAACAAAAACACGGAGATAAACGATCGAAGGTCCTGATAATAAAGGCAAACCTTGAACTTTACCGTTCTCGTTATAACGTCGCGGGGCTATTGCGAAAGATGTACCGTATCAGATTGAGAAAAGGAAACGAGTTTTTTGGGTCGCATATATAAACTATCCGTCGCAGGAAGCTGAAATTCGGAGATAATGTGACGCAACCAGGAATGATAGAAGGAGGACTGTTTGAGAACACGTTACCTAAATCCAATGATACGAGTGAAAAAAAAAAACTTTTCACTGTGAGCTGACGTTCACCTAAGTCTAATATTCATCAAACTAAAAAATTGCATTGTGGATGCCTGTAGCGTTTATTTCAGTGAAACGAACTTGTCAGCCAGAATGACGACATTGCTTTCTTATAGCTTTGTTTGTAGCTTAGGTAAACGTCAAATAATAGAAGAAAAACAAATTTTTGCTCGTGTTTTTTTTGTTTTGTATGCTTAAATAAATCTGAAAAAAATCAGAAAAAATAAACACTCGCCAGTAAATTTGTTATTAATTCGGATGTATCCGGAAAACTCCGAATTTCGAGGTCACAACGATAAAATAATAAAGACGGTGTTTTACAAATAAACTTTTTAAGAGCACGGGGCCTGTGGTCCTGAGGAAATGCCACTTCATTTTCCTTTGCAACCTCGAACCACTGACAAAATGGGTTTGTCTTTTATCCCGTCAAGGATCCTTCGGAACGACGGGTCATGGCACCTAACTTTAATTATTTTGTTTTTGAATTTTAAAAATGGGGAACACAGTAAAATAAACTCCGAATTTCAAAGAATCGGGAATCTAACAAAAATAAACTCCGGAAAACACCGTCCGAATTTCACGAGAAATAAACTCCGAAAACACAGAATCCGATCTATAGGTAACGTCCTGTTCTCAAACTTTCTCAATCCATCACCACCGCTGGCGTCAGATTCTCACCCAGTGTCCGCTTTCTGCGATGCGTAATTTATTTAGGCGAACCAAAAATCGCGTTTGACTTTCTCTATTGTACACCGTAGATACCGACAGTACGTTAGGTAAGCAGTTATGACCACTCCAGCCGTGAAAGCTGCAACTTGCCTCAAAATAAAATGAATATTGTGCTCGAATCGGGCAAAATTTACAGCATAAATAAAATTTGAGACCCGACAAGGACTCGGTAATTTTCCAATTGTGATGTCTAACCCGTGTAATGCCTAACCTTGTGACTTTGTGTGTTTATCCTAAAAGTCCGAGAGTTACTTATCCCATCGACCGGGTGCTAGCGCAGGATCTGTGCAACGAAGTATACGAGGGGTGTATTTTGCGGGGTCCGAAGGACGACAAGATGATTGAACGGCCTTGAGAGGAGTTCACGCGCGATTTATTTGTAGCCTTTTCCTCACAGATGACGCAGATTTTTTTCCGAAATAAACTAGTTGCTCCCAGCTGCGCATGCAGCTCGGGCTCTCTGGGTTGGCTGGGGCAGCGGGATGTTCGCGCCGATGTAGGCGAGCTAGATTTTGTTCGCCCGGCGTCCGCCGCGTATACACCGGCAATTCTTTGAATGGCTTTAATCTCCGACCGGCTCCGAAGTTGGAACCGCGTTCGAACAATTCAAACATATTTTTATGAGCACCCAATTTAATGATGGTGTTGTGCGTTGGTAGTGCACTCAGGTTTTCAACTTTTGCAGTTACGCCACTTGAGTCTGGATGGAGTCGCTCACGCAACTGACGCCTTGACGCCAAGTATCGGCTTCAGCGCCGTTCATCGCTTGTTTGTCGTTATATGTTTGAAGATATTGGCTGCGCGAATTTCGCTGTTAAAATTCGCTCCACAAAATTTAGCCCTAAGACGCGAGCCTCTATGAGTATAGAGTAAGATTCTGCAGAAAATGGCTTCTGGCCAATGCCGTTTTCAGCGCTTGTGCATTCCTTTCCGAATCGACGAACATGCGCGTCATGAGCTGCAACTATGGCATGCTGAGCTGTGCGACCTTCAGAACCCATACAGTACCGTTACCAATAAAAAGTAACGCACGTTACTTTTTAAATTATGATTTAACACGTTTCACTCTTATGACGGTAGATGTACGCATAAGCGCCATATTTAAAGAATCATTATGTTCGTGCAGAAACATAATTACCTGATCTGTTTCACGGTTTCACCTAAATACTCACAAGAAAAAACGCAAAACAAAAACGCTAAAAACTCAAAGCATACATAGCGTGCGCTATTCTAAAACTCCTTATTAGCGCTGCCGCCGTGAGATCGATTCTACCCGTGCAGCGTGGAGTGTTCCGAGATCCGCTTCGAATTCTCCTCTAGCATGCATCGGCTTTGAAAGGATCAACTGAACTTCGATGTAATTCCACCTTTTTTTAGAGATATCAAATTCCAGAGGTTTGTGCAGAAAACGTGCGTTCTCTGCACAGTCCTCTCGAAGTCACTGTAGTCTTCTCGAAGTCCTCTCGAAGTCACTGGACAGTCCTCTCGAAGTCTGGATAGAAATTCCCGCGAGCGATGGGTTCCGCTACTTAATTGGGAACTATTATTTCCCTCCACTTTTTGATGATGTGTTTATTGACCATTTTAAAAAACACCTCTAATATTGTTGATTTTTCTAAATACAGGGTACAATTATATGGTGATTTTAATCTGTCTGTTCTTGATTGGTCGACTGGAACGGTGTCACATATAAGTAGTGTTACTTCTAGGTAAGCGGCATGGTTACTTTCTCTTTTCAATTTTTTGGGGGTTTACTCAGTTTAAATGCGGCCAAAATACAGCTGATAATGACCTTGATATATGCTTGTCAAATGCTCCCATAGAGTCTATTGATCCGGCTGTCATACCGTTGGTGCATGTTGACGTATATCATCCTTCCTTTGTAGTTCAATTTTGCATGTCATGTAGGCCCCGTGCTAGCCATTAGTTCTCTTCGTTTTGTTATCGCAGTGGTGACTACTGCGGTTTTTACAATCGCCTCGCTCATGTCAACTGGTCTGACGTATTACCGGATTAACACGCCGATTCGGCCACTACTAAGCTGACTTCGGTAGTATCTAATGCAATTACGAATTTTATTCCGAAACAACAAGCACTTAAATCTGAGTATCCTATACGGTTTTCGAAAGAGCTAAAGCGCCTGCTTTGTATGAAGTCGGACTATAATCGAATGTATACACCAGCTCATGTTTAAAAACAAACCGGAGTGCCCCTAGCGGACGCCACCGGCGCCGCACATGCGCGATAGGGGTGTGGGCAAGGAGCTGGCCGTCGCCCATAAACAAACCATTGAAATGCGATGTTATCGGCGTCGGTGTGGGTTCCCCTGCCCTTTTTCGCGTTCAAATTGTTGATTCTACGTCTTCCTGGCAATGTCTGACTACTTGAGCGGCCTCAGCGAAATTAGCAAGGTTCGTTACACCGCAAAACTTCGCGTGAATAATGTGACATGCGGCGATTCATTCCGCGTGGACGCCGCAGAATGTACGCTAAAGCGCCTGATTCGCATGATGAGATTTCACTCGCACTTTTCAGTCGCGACGTCCTCGGGCTGCAAAAGCGTGAGCCGTAGCTGAGATGGTCGACGTCGATACTGAAAATCTAAAGCAGAATCGGACCATGTGAATCAGCCATAACGAGTCGGTGATGGCCACTGGTAACAATGATCAACATCTCCTTGTACCTACTGTTTACATCGAGTCTGCTTACCAACCTTCAAACTTAAAGCTTATGAGGCCTGCACTTACTTCTTATCGCAAGTACCGGGCCCACGTTTGGTCTACGGGCCGGTGTCGTCTAAAAGAGCAGACAACAAGCAGAAACGTTTGAAAGAGCAGACGACTGGTCGAACAATCAGGCGGCCGTTTGAACTTGAAGACGCACTGAACGTAGTCCGGCAGGTGGTCCATACAACTTGACGGTTTTCCGGCGTTCATGTTGGAACAAAACAAATAAATCTGATGACCCCAAGTATCCGTGAATTCAACCCAAAGTGCTTCCCGCCCAAGAAATCGTGGTGCTGCAGCGTCTGGTTTTCCCTTTTCACGGCACATACCCACGTTCTCGGACGAACCGAGCACATGAAAGCTGACCTTCAAACCTTTCTCGACTCTTTTGGTACAGCCCCAGTCGCGGCGGTTTGACGAAAAGGCAGGTTTTCGTCAGGTTCCTTTCAAAACAACGCAGGAATACACGTCTCACATGGGGCCTTCCGCCCACAGCCCCAGACCGGAAGCGCGCCCGACGCGCCACCACTGCGCCGTGACGTAACAGAGATGAGTTCGTGTATAAGAAAACTGGAGTGAACGTCTGGTACGTTAAATTCTGTGTTTATCGTGCTCTAGTGAAAAATGTATTTAAGACTGATAAACTTTTGCACTCGTCGAATGTTGAAAAAAGTTTAACTAATGAACCTCCGAGGTTCTGGCGCTATGCGCAACATGCGCGACCACATGCGCGACAATGCACAACATTTATGCTTACGAGAATCAACTGTCGCTCTGTCCTTGCCAATTGTCATCGCAAATCGTTTTTCAGATTAGTAGTTGCTGCTATTCTAGTTCGAGAACTGCTAGTACAACAGACAACTTTAACGAAAGCACAGACTTCTTGTCTGCTTTTACTGTCGACGTCACAGAGGTTCTTTTAAGTTATTAGAAAATTAAAACGTAGGTTCTCCACGGGGATTGACGGTATACCCAATTTTATTATTAAGGCGTGTTCTGATATATTGGCTCCCCATTTGAAACATATATTTAACCTATTTCTCATGAAGGGTATCTTCCCTGGTTAGTGGAAGTCTTTTATAGTTGTACCCTCTTCAAATCTGGTGATCCGTCACCAGTTAATAGCTACCGTCCCGTTTCGTTATTGTGTGGTTTCACAAAAGTTTCCGAAATGGTTATGCATAACCGGATCTCTAGTTATGTCAGTCAGAAAATTAGTCCTGTTCAACATGGGTTATTAGGGGCGAGGAGCTACCTCTAGGGGCTCAAGCCACGTGCTCCGCGTCGGGATGTCCGCTAAGCTCCGGCGTCCAGGTGCTCGTGCGTACTGCTCCGTGAGTCTCATCGTGCTCACGAGCACGTGAGCACGTGCTCGCGTGCTCGTGTAGAAGCAAAACAAATTAAAAATAAATAATGGAAAAAAAATTGTTTGCGCAGTCGACAGGATTTGAACCTGTGCGGGGAGACCCCAATGGATTTATAATCCATCGCCTTAACCACTCGGCCACGACTGCGGGACGAGTAGGGGGCTCTGAGATGTGGTAGTAACTCAAGAGCTGGGGATGTCATGGATGAAACGTTGCATGTAGCCGCTCAACGTCTATACAGGAGAAGGCGCTGCGGTCAAATGCGTATATAATCGCGTTAAACTTTGCATGCATTGGCTCAACGTTTATAGACGAGAGGGCGCTGCGGTCAAATGCTCAAATGCGTATATAACCACGTTCCATACCACACATTCTCTTTCTGACATGGATGAAAACGAACGAAAGGCTCCGCATGCTGCGGCTCAGCGTCTACGCAGACAAGCACCACCAGAGCTTCGCCCCAATCAACATCATTCACCACGTGGAGATGCGGTCAATTTTTTTAAAGGGAATGTCCGTAGAAACAAATTTGTGCTTTTTTCAGGATTTCTCTGTATCGATAGTCAGAAACAGGCCAACTTGATGTAGTATATTTTGAAATGTCGAAGGGATTTGACTGTGTGGATCATTCTTTACTCCTTTGCCAACGCTCTTATTATGGCCTATGTCCTAAGCAAGTTGAGCTTACGCAGTAACACTGTTGGCAACTCGCTTTCAAAGTGTTTTATATCGACTTCTGATGCACCTCAAAGGTGGAACCTGGGACCACTGTTGTTTATTTGGTTTGTAAACGATATAGTATCATGCGTCAAACATTCGAATGTCCTTCTTTTAGCAGACGACATCAAACTTTTTTAAATGTTAAAGACTATGCTAATTGTACTTTGTTGCAAACTGATATTGATGCGATTTTTGAGTGGTGTGCAAAGAACGCTTTGTTGTTAAATCCAGGAAAAACTAAATTGATTTCTTTATCAAGAAAAGGGGACGCTTTCTTGTAACAAGAGAAAGAGTGCAGGCGAGCTGGTTAAACGACATAGTTGAAATTGAAAACCCGAGAAAAGGGGAAATAGAAAGGGGACAACACACACGAGTTCTCAAAGGCAGCTAAGTTTATTGACACGGAAGCACCAATAAATCCACTTTGAGACGGAAAAAAAAAGGAAAAGGGGGACCACGACTTAACACGACCAACTGTCGAACAAGCTTAGCTTCTCCCCCCCCCCCTCCCCATGCACCTGGTACGGAAACACTCATACCCAACGAACTGAAAGAGAAGCCCGAGGTCACCTGTCAAGCGACCCACGAAAGCCTCTTACAACCCCTGCCCCTCCTACCCAGCAGCACTTAATCACAATAACGAGACCTTCTTCACCCTATCACTTAGAACCAGAGACGGTTGACTTATGCAATTACCGTGGTTGCTTATGCAAACAATTTCCTAATTAGTCGCCTAAACGCATCTTTCTGGTTACACAGGATGGAGGTCCCTTCCCAAAGAGGGGAACGCGGATGACAGGAGCCAATGCGTTTTGCTGATTCAAAATTTTGCGAGTTATTTCTAACATGCACTCCATGTAAAAAAAAAAATGGGGCATAATAAATAAATAAATAAAGCAATGCAAGGCGCACCTCTTTCGTTAGGCTGTCACGAGTCACGAACTTCACTGTGGCCTATTCGTTGCTGTCGTTTTCGTTGCTCTGGATACGACCAACGCAACTTGCCTCGCTTTACTTCGGTGGCCGTCGCGTCAACCGCCGACGACATGCAAACAGGAGAGCAGAAATAACGAAAGGACCTGTTCCGGCCAGTTCGGTGTTTTTCCGCTTGGTGCCGTCCCCTTTGCTAGAGTCGCGATATGCGAAATTTTGAGATCGTTCCGTTACCTGGATCAAAATATATATATAAACAAAAGTGAATCCCATTCACACAGGAGCGTTCGCTTATTTTTTTCTTCAGTTACGTTGTGATTGGAACGTGAGTCGCCGGGACATCCGTGCCTCGTATGTCGCGTACAAAGCTACTGCTTGAATGGCAAGGAGCGAAAGTATGAAGGCGAACTGGTTAGGAATCATCAGAATCTAAACCTCCAGACAAGGAGAAGTAAAATTGAGATTTCGTGTCGTCTTGTCCTTTATTTTATTTCCCTTTGTCTTGGGGTTTAGATTCGGATGTTTTACTTGAAGTGGTTGCCACGCTTCATGCAAATCACGAATATCCCGGCAACTAGCGGTTGTAGCTCGACGTAAGTTCCCGCAAAGTAACGCAATTTTAAGCAAACGGTGCTGTGTGAACGGACAAATTCTCTACGGTCTGGGCCAAATATATGTCAAACCAAGAAATGACACTGCTGGGGCCACCTGTAGCATGTATTTTATTGGAAACAAACTTGGCATTAAGAATGACGTTGTTGTTATCTTTCCTAATGACAAGTCTCTTTTTGTTATATTTATGACACCAATATAAATAGCGATTCGGTACTAGGCTAGTGGGCGCGAGCAGCTAGATTTTAGTAGATCGTCTTCAAAACGCACAACCTATGCGCAATACTTTTTTCTCTCTATAGTGACAATGGAACGAAAGGTGACATACGCGCTTCCGTCTTGTTTGACTGTAGCTTTGTGTCGTTGAGCATTGCACACATCTTTACCAGCTGAGTTAATATAAGTTCTTCCTAACTCTGCAGTCTGAATAGAAATGTTTCATTTCCTTGAGCGTGTTTTTATGTCAGTTTCTGTGTCTGGTGAAATCTGGTGAAATTTCGATCAGAGTCTGGTGTCGCGACCGCTTTCCGATCTGGCAACGCTGTTCGACAAAGTGGCGCGAGTCGTCTTGCTTGTGGTTATCTATGGAGGGTGTTTACTGATCTCAGTAGCTACAGTGTACTAGAATACGAGGTAACGTTGGAACCCAAGCGGCTCGCGTCGAGGCGCGTGGTGTGGATCGCGACAGTTGTCGATACCGGCGCATCGCTATTGGCGACGTGAGCGATCGAAAGCGTCGCAGTGATCGGTCTTCCCTGATAGGCCGAATGCTGACTATGACGTCAGCAAAGAATTTCCCATCGACGGAAATAAGAGGAATGGAAGAACTTCAATTTTAACGGTGTTGGCAGTGTTGGTTTGAGAGTGCTATGATTTCAAGCTTCCGCCATGCTCTTTACAAACACCTTCAAACTTGTTGTTCACAAGGTAATGACGTCACGAAAGGTAACCATAGGAGGGCGCCACCAAAACATCTCGCCGCCAATAGACGCCATATTTGAGGGCGATGTTTAGAGCGCATGCTCAGAACAAGCTCACATTCATAGGCTGCTAAAACCGGCAATCTTGATGGTGCGGAAAGCACGTTGACAAAGAGAAGCTCGCCGTCAGCGCGCACACCGCAGTTGCGTACACAGCCATAGCCGCCATGACGGTGCGCTTTTGACGCTTCGTGATTGGTCCCATCTGCTCGTAGTGACGGCTGCGTCTGGACTTAAATGGACAATGAAGGCAATTTAGGACATCTTTTTGGCGATTGAACTGGGTTCCAGGCACGTCTCAGGCCACGTTGCCCAAATTTCAGCCGAAACCGGCGCTTGTGTGCCGCGCAAATCAATAAAACAGTCGTGGTAATAATTGCACCGGGATCGACTGGGGCGACGCCCCGAGAGTTGCGGGAGAAGCCAGGAGAAGCGGAGCTCGCGTGACCGATGCGGGGCCAAGACGCGCGACGTCACAAACGGCGCGTCGCGCCGTTTGTGACGTCGCGCGTTTTGGCCCCGCCAAACGGGCTGACGCGCGCCGTTTGCGACGTCGCGCGTCAGCGATTGGTCGCTGACGCGCCGCTTTGACGGCCAGAACGGCCAGATCGCTGCCGCTTTCCCCTCGGCATCTCCCCGGCGTCCGTCCTTCGGCATGCGGGCCGCTCGTTGCCGGCTGTGCGGTCTCCGTCGGGTGATAGCAGAGGCCGCCACGCACGTACTCCCGTTCCGTTGGTGTTCGGTTACCGAACGGAAGCTCGAACTCGCTCGCGAGAGCGGCATTGCCGTCCATGTTGACAAATTCGGCGAAACGACCGCGCCACCGCGCTGCTATAACCCACCGCTGTAACCAGAGTCTCGACGCCCTAAATGCTACCGGTACCGACAATTCACGTGTGACATCACTCCTACGTCACCTCCGTTTTCGGAGGCCCAAAAACGAGAAACGCAGATAGTTGAGTTTCGGTTTCTTCAGTTCTTTCGTAGGTATAGAAATATGCGTCACAAATGTCTATAAAAATTTAGGCAGTATGCCAGGTTCCCAAGAAGCCTAAAAACACAATTTAAAAAAATTAAATTAAATCGCCTTCATTGTCCCTTAAGGTGAAACGAAGAATAGTAGTGTAGTTGTTCGCGTGTGCCACGAGACAGGCGCTTCGACGCGTTGCGAACAGTTACGAACGGCTATGAAATTCTCGCCGAACTTCGCGGGATACGATGTTCGGCGGCCCTTTCCACTATCGTGACGACTGCAGCGTCAGGATTGTCTACACGCTCAGCCTCACGAGCACACAGTGCCGAGCCGAGCCGGTTCAAACATTACCCCGTATTCTAGTACACTGTACCGTTACGCGCTTGTGTCTTTCGCGTGCTGACAGCAAGCTCTCACCACGTTGATTACACAGCCCCAAAGTTGCTGTCCTTGAGTGTAACCACACTTCGAGGCCGTTGGGTGGTGGCTCGCGCTCCACCGGAGCGCGAGTGCCCTGATTCAGTGACCATGCCTCGAGCTATTTTCACGAAACGCCGTTTTGCTTCCGGCAACTCGTCTCCAATCATGCTGGTAAACATTTCCCGCCGTTTTTTTTTGTTTTTGTGCGTGGCTTGCGTGTGACGTCATCGTACTATGTTGGACGTCATTCTTATACCCTAATTACACTAGCGTTCTTAACTGTCATTAAGCCAACGACAGTTGACTCAATCGCGATCGGCCGGAGTTACATGGCGGCACCAACTGTCATTGAGCCGCTAATGATCATTGAGCTCCACTGAGCCATGGCCTATCTCAGTAATTATAACATAACTGAAGGGTTCGCCCCCATAGAGCTAAAGATGGCGGCGTCCGCCGCATCGCCGCTTATGGCCAGCGCCAGCGAAGCACTTACTACTGCGAAAAATTGGGGGCGGTATTATCTAGAAAATATCGTAGCAGCAAATACTGTCGGAAGAGGTGTGATTTGGGGCCAGAGCTGCCGCCAGAACGATCACGGCACGTCGCGGACGCCAAAGTTCGGCGAGGGCGGCCATTGTAATGTCGGTGCCGATAAGACTTTTATTGTATATCTCTTGCTTGAATTTGTGTGAAACGTTCTGATTGCCGTTTCTTTACTCTAAAAACGAAACACAAACATGGGCGTACCAACCGGGGGGGCAAGGGGGCAGCTTGCCCCCCAGTTCTCAGAATGGGGGGGGGCAAAACATGTATTTTGCCCCCCCCCCCCCTTTAAACAGCCGCCACTGGGCAGGGCAAACACTGGCCGGGGGCGCCCAAGGGAAACCATAGGCACCGCCCCCGGCTCTGGGGAGGGGGGAGGGTCTGGTTTGCCCCCCCCCCCCCCCACACACACTCAAAAACAAGTTGGTACGCCGCTGAACACAAATATGTTTTTAATTTTGTTTTAATTGTTTATAATAAATGAAAAATGTGCATTAAAGTCGTTTGCGTCGCTATTTTAAAAAGATAATGTGACATCAGTTTTGGTTTTGTTTCGCTTTTAACTGTGTCCCTTGACGCGCATCTCAACTGGAGTTATTAGGCCTATGTACCGTGTAACACCGGACAACTTAGTTGAGCTCGATGACATTTGGGAGATGTGAACGATCATTGGCTTAAGAGTGCTAGCGAAACTAGGGTGTTATACCCCATTCACACGATCCAAGGTCCTTTCAGCCAAGGGAGCTTTATGGTCAGCGGCGAATCAGTTCGCGATTCTCCACGCGTGGCATCTGCTCGCGAACTGAGAGCGCTGGTTGATTCGCCGATTGCAAAAGGGACCTATGTTAAAGGTAGCTTAGAGGGATACTACAACGAAAGTTCGGACGGAAAGTTTCGGAGCACCCCAACCTGTTGTTGAAAAAGACACGAAAATGAATATTTGAAACGAATTAAACGATTACCAAATGACACCTGGTGGATATTGCTGAGGCCTCGTTTGTGATGTCCATCTTGAAACATGGACAGGTAGTGACGATGCCTGTCTCGCCTAAGACTATAGCCTCACTGATGCCCCATGTCATAGCCTCCTCTATACTCTCAGTATAGAGGATGCTATGCTTATGCGTGCAAGCATGTGCAGCGTGCGCGTGAACGTACAGCTGAGGCAAGCTTGTAATTTCACGCGCTTGCCCGCACGAGCAGAAACATGGCGGCGGCCAGATTCCCTGCTTGCAATTACGGCCGCTAGAGAGAGTGGCTAGTTTTCCCTCCACTGCTCCATTGGCGACAGCTGCGGAATGAAAGCGCGTGGCGGCGCTGCGAGCGATCGGCGTGCTAGAATTTGGCAGTTCCCAAGCCACAAAAGAAATCTGGAGAAAATACAACAAACACAAGCAAGTGCGCACTTCGCGAATGGATTATTTGCACCTCTTGGCCTTCAGAAGCCTCAGCTACTCTAAGCTACTCTCGCCTTGCAGCCCTCTCGTTGTTCATTGCTGTGGTATGAAGGCGGAAAAGGGCGAGGACGAAGGACTTGAGTGTTGAAATCACCACTGCATGCACCTCGCAGCCTAACAAAGGTGTCCTTGCAAAGAAGGCAGAAAAGTCAAAAATGCTTTTCTCATTAAGCTTGTTGAGACTGAAGAAGTAGTGAGTGACGAAGGTAGCAGCCACAACAGCGCGCTGACTGCGCGCAGCGCCCCTGCAGTTTCATCCACGGCGCTGCCATTTCGCTGCGTGTTGAGAGGCATTCGAACAGGAGACTAGCCAGTCTTTGTAGGGACCATAGTTGCAATCGTCTTGTCGACGCTAGCTTCGTCGCAGCTTTGCTTGTCCCGAGACAGGCTACGTCACGATTGCGCCGGATGTCACGTGCTGTCCGCTAGCTGCTCTCCGATCTCTTGCCAGAGTGGGCCCTTTATAACAAAAAATATAGCAGCCATCGGGTCCAATACACAGACAAACGTGCAATTGTCATTTACGGATATTGTGGGTCATATTCAGCTATTTCTGAACACGATGGGTATATTTCAAATTTCGTTAATGTATCCCTTTAATGCCGGCCGAGTGAATGGGGTATTAGTTTGCTTTTATCGAGAAAAACAAATTTGATGTTGCGAAATGCAAGCGACAGAGAGTAAGCGCCCAACAACAGGACCACCACAGTTGCAACTGATCTGATCTCAGTGCATTTTTGCGTTGACAGACCTCAGTAGCATGATGGGTGGCTCCGCCGATAAGTGATTTAGGTGATACGTGATTTACTTGCACAAATACGAGTGCGTATTTGTTCAAATACGAGTGCGTAGGACCGACCGGTCTCGTTCCAGTCGGTCCTAGTCAAACGCAAGTGTGGGCCTTGACAGAAAAACTTGGAATGGGCAGTATTTTCACTGCTTTTACAATATCATCAGTGCTGCACGGATATTCGGATTCTCTCATAGCACTTTTCAATAAGACGGCATTCGATATTCGCTTCGAAATGAACTCTGATATTCGTATTTTTCGAAGTGCTGACCAGGGCGAATTATCCCCGTCGAGCACGCTGCGGACTCAGCAACACCCGCAGAGCTCGCTTCCGCGGGTGTTGCATTTCCGCAGTGCACGGGTCATCGGTAAGAAGCGCGCTTCTCACCGAGTGCCGTATGCTGCGAAAGTAGGCGGGGGTCAGAACGAAGTTATCGCTTCTGTAGTCACTGTCAGGACGAGTACGACAGGGAGGTGTTTCAGTTGTTCCGCCTCCGGCACGAGCTTCTTAGCTTCTATAATGCTAGGGCTGTTTTTTTTCTTTTTCGCAACTCTCGATGAGCCGAGTCAATAAAAAAAAAACAGTGATGAAGAGTAATGAAAAAGCTTTTACTACACACTTAATGTAGATACATACTCTAGTTGCTTGTCCACGTGATCACCGCAGAAATTAAGGCAGTTCAAATGAACTGGCACAAGCTTTTGGATCTCCTCCTCAGGGAAGGTTGCCAACCGGGTTCTCAGTCATTCCGTCATGCGTCAGCAAGATCGTCACTCGCCACAGACATGTAATAAGAGTATAAAGAGGAAACTGCGTGAAGGTTCGAGAAGGGCAAGCAGACGTCCACGACGATGGTGATGGTTCAAGGAACAACGTCTGTGACAACTAACGGCCCTGTTGAACACGGGATGCGGGACCCCAGGCGGCAACCTTCTTTGTGAAGGGCACCTAAAAGCTTGTACCGCGTCATAATAGTTGCCTAAATCTGTGTGGCAATTATGTGGAGAAGTAGTTAGAGCATGTATCTACATTTCGTGTAAATAAAGAAAAAGATATTCATCACTCCTGCTGTTTTTATTCAGTTCATCGGAAAGAGGACGGAGATCCCCGGCACCACCTTCTTTGGGGAGGGCTTCCAAAAGCTTGTGCCACGTCGTAATAACTGACTTGATCTGTGCGGTGATTAGAGAAGTAGCTGACTGGAGCATCGACATTTTGTGTATATTAAATAGTTTTCATCACTCTTGTTTTTTCGCCCAGTTCGTCGGAAGTTTTCAAAAACTTCAGCCTTCGTAATTTGACGCTTCGTGAGCTTCAAGTGCGCGCTCGCAGTCAGCGCACGATAAAAGGCAACGAGCGCATGCTTGAAGCCGGGAATCTGGAAGAGACGCCCTGCCATCTTGATCCTGTCAGTGTCTATATATATTGCATAAAATCAGCTTTCAAGTCACACGGTATTCAGCATACCATACTTGAATTCCGTTCATTTTTAACTAACGAAGTGGTTGCATGTAGCAATCAAGCGTCCATCTTATCGCTGCAGCTGCAGCAGAGGCAACCGCTTTACTTGCTCATTCCATGACCGGGAACTTTTTTCTGCGTTATTTCACACGTTTGGAATTTATTTATAAGGACCCTGCAGCACGCGCCTCTAGCAGAAAAAAAAAGTGCATGAGCTGTGTTTTTAAATTTTAGTTGGCAGAAGAGTTCTATCACTCGAGGTCACTTTTCTTTAGGTTTGTGTTTTAACAAAATCCTACCAACAAAAAAAAAAAAAGACTTGAGGTCTGGCGTGCGAAAGAACAGCATCAATCAAATAGACATTGAACTTTCATGTGAACGCCTCTGCTGCACGAATGCTTGTTCGTGCAGCCGTGACAAAACTACCCGCTCGCGTGATTTAATTCCATTATAGGTTGTAACGTCCTCTATATGTTTACTTTGGCACTCGCTGACGGTATTCTATGCACGAAGAATGCCTCGACCTTTAAACAAAAAAAAAATGCAAAAACTTTTAATTTGTTTTTATTGAGCTATTATTTGTCTTACCTCTTTAGCATCTTTGAATATAAAAGAGAACGCTGCAAGGGGACCTCGTGATGTGTTGGCCGTGCTCAGCTAAAAATATGGTGAATGTAGCGAGAGGTTATTTTTTTCGCGACAACAGCCAAGTCAGCCAAGCGTACCCACGCGTGACCCGGAATATCCGATTACTCAAGCGAGCGATCGACATCTTCGAAAGTTCCGCTTTCGACCGCGACATAAACGTGCATCGATATCCGTAAACGATCGTAAGCGCCGTGTATTGGCTTCGCTTTGCCGTGTATTGCTACTGCCGACTGTAAGGTCGCACACAGACTGGATTCACATCCCGTGCACGTCTAGAAAGTAGAAACGTGATCCGCTTGGTTTAAGGGGGCATTACAAAAGTTTTTATACTCACAGTAAATACCACCCAGGATTAGTCCTTGAAGTTCATAATCTACGAAACTCGCATTAGATTTTCTTTCCACGCAAGGGCAGTTGCAGAAACAGTTGGCGGAAAACGAACGTAACTCACCCCTCAACTGGCAGTCAGAAATGGCCATGTGATATGGTGCCAATTGTACTACCAGCATTACTCACAGCCACGCACTTGCGGTACAAAGTTTGTGGTACAAATGGTACAAATACAAAGTATGTACAGGCAATGGTCCCAAGTGTTTTTAGAGAAAACTGTTTAAGGGACCCCGTTTTTACGACAAAGGTGAGTAGGCGAATTCACTAAATAACGATACATATAGCTAATTAATGCTAAAAGGCGAGAAAACGAATGACGGCACTGATTGCTAACGCGCTTTTATTCATGCTAGTAATGATAAACAACAAACAAATCCTACAGTATGTGACATGTGTTTAAGGAGAAAACATCCTAAGACAGTGTAGAGCATAGTTTTTGTATAATCCATGAAAAATGAGTGGCACGCAGTTTGATCTTCAATGCTAGTTGAGAAAAGATGAATGAACGAAAAAACAAATAGGAAGGAATCAGTAGAAGATGAGTCAGTTTATTTCCAGTTAAGTTTGAGAGCAAATAGCAAGACGAGGGTGAATGTTCGAAAACTTGACATCGATGTTATACCTTCCGGTAGAGCGTTCCATGTGTTAGTTGCTACATATGTAAATGAAAAATCACCGTAGTTAGTTCGAATCTTGCAGAACAATGAGAGACATTGGTGTACATGATCTGAGTAGGTAGTCAGTATTTTATATGTCAGGTGTATTGATGGGCAGTGGACAAGATTAGAGAGAAGCTTGAATGTTAATGTGGATATACGGTGTTCTAGATTTTGTTGAACAGTGAAAATGTTTAGTAGGCTATAACCGAAGGTAATGTTAACCCTATAATTACAAAATAGCATTGCTCTTATTGCAGCATTTTGGGCAGTTTTTACATGTTTCAGTGTTGTTTCATGCGTTAGTCCATAGAACGTAATTCCATAAGAAATATGAATATGAATAAAGCAGTAATACAGATTTAAGGTAGTTTCTACAGGTAGTATATGGCGTAATTTGTAAAAACAAATTGGTATCTTGTATATCTTATTAAATGCGTGCTTTGTGTGAGCATGCCAATTTAACTAATCATCTAGGATGAGACCGAGAAATGCTGTGTTGTAAACGTGGGTTAATGGAGTGTTGTTAAATATAATTCCCGGGGTATTTTCAATTAACGTGTCTTTTGCAGCAAATAAAATGTAATTCGTTTTACTTATGTTAAGGACAAGTTCATTATTTGTTAACCCGGTTAGTCAGTCGCTGGAGGGTGTAGTTGGCTTCAGCGTACAATTCAGTGACAGTTCTGTTTGAGATAGAGATGTTAGTGTCATCAGCGTACAAAGCTGATTCCGTTTTTAGGCAAGCTGGAAAACCATTAGTAGGTTCTCTTTGGTGTTGTTCGTGACTGTGCGAGTGTACTCTGGTCCCTACTGTCACTCTCGGGTGACACTGAGTCGAACCCAGGACCTACTACCGCTCAGCAAGCAGAGCAACTTGCTGCAGTGCACACGCTCGTTGTGTCACTCGATGCTAAGTCTTCAAAACTTGAGGAGCGGCAGGTTGCTTTTGGAACTGATGTCAAAACTGTTATTGATAAACAAGTGCTTCTAGATAACAGTATCACTCCCCTCCATAAAAGAGTTGCTACTATTGAAAGCGAGCTTTCATCCGTTACCTCGATCAAAAAAGAGGGTCGCTGATTTCAGCAGGATCATTATTGACCAGGCAGCCGCTACGTCTTCTTTGGTGTCTCGTCTGGATGACGCTGAAAATCGGTGTAACCTTATATTTTATGGTTTACCAGATACTGCGGGTGAAACCTGGTCAGAATCGGAACGTAAGATTGTTAGTCGTGTTAATGAACATCTCGGCATTACTCTTGGTGACCCCCACATTGAGCGCGCCCACAGGATAGGTACGTTCAATTAAACTAAGACTAGGCTGGTTATTGTCATGTTTTCTTCATTCAAAAAACAAAACACAAAACAGTCTTTCTGAGCGCATTTAAATTTAAAAGCTCACCGTTTTCCTTGTCTGAAGACTTCTCTGTGACAACGCGAGCAGCCCGTAGCCGTCTCCTTGCGTTTGCAAAATCCCAATCGCAACCGTACAAACTACGCTATGATAAGCTGCACATTGGTGAAAGGACTTTATTTTAAGACCGCGCAACTACATCTGTTAAAGACCTTACTAGATAGGGTTGCGACGGAGAGTGCTTGTTCGGCTGACTCTGTAACAGCGAACACCACAGGAATTAGTGTTTTTTCATAAAAATACTGCAAGTGCTCGCGTCCCTCGCTCTGTAACAGCGAAATCCACGACCATCAGAGTTTTTTATGCAAATGCTAGAAGTATTCTACTCAAGCACGATAATCTGTGTTCTTTAATCAGCTCATGTGAAGCAAGTATTGTTTTGATATCGGAAACATGGCTTTCTCCTGATATAGATGATTGTGAAATTATAGACGATAATCATGACTTTAACATTTATCGTTGCGACAGGACAGGCCGGCGTGGCGGTGGTGTCCTTATCAGTGTTAAGAAAGACATTCCCAGCCAGCTTATCTCAGTATCAAGTGTGCTGGAATCAGTTTGGGTGTGTTTAAAGTTTCCTTTTAAAAGAATATTGATAGGTGTTTACTATCGCCACCCTGACGCACTGCCGTCTTTTACTGATTGCTTACAAGATGACTTATCTGTCTTCTCATGCTCCTATCCTAATTGCCCCACGTTTATCTTCGGGGATTTTAACTTCCCCAGTATAAATTGGAGCGGTACTGCGCCAAGTGCTGTTGGAGAGGCAGGCGCCCGTGCATTTCTAGATGTGTGCTCGACGTATTAACCTCACTCAGCTGGTACATTTCGCGACTAGAGTTGTAGGCAATTGTTCCAGCACCCTGGATTTAATTATTTCTGATAACCCTGCATTGGTTCATTCAATCTCCTGCCTAGAAGGGTTAAGCGACCACAAAGCATTACACTGCTTTCTCGATGTTCTAACTCCCAAGTGTGCGAGTGTTGTAAAAAAAAATACGTTTGTACAATAAGGCCGATTTTGATTCAATTGTTGCGTGTCTATCAGATTACTTTCCCCTCTATAATGAGAATTTTGATTCGAGAAGTGTTAATGACAATTGGTGTTTATTTCGTGGCAAGTTGCAAGACCTTATAGAGGTCTACGTTCCCTGTGCTGTGATCAAATCTAATGTCTCGAGCCCATGGTTTACTCGTTCGCTCCGTTCTCTTTCTAACCGAAAGAAACGACTCTTTCATACAGCCAAATCTGTCAACACGCCTGAATCTTGGTTGCGATACAATAATTGCGCCAGTAAGTATGAAATTGAGCTACGTGAGCGTAAACATATGCTCTTTTATGATACATTGCCTAGTATTTTACATAGTAACCCTCGCCAATTTTGGTTTGTTGTGAATCCTCAACCGCATTCTTTCTTTAAGCTAGTTAACGACTCTGGCACTCCCATTCCGGATAACGAGTGTGCATCCCTTTTTTAATAATGTTTTTGCAAGTATTTTTACTGATCCTACCTATGTCAATCATGCCTCCCTCGTCTCATGTGATTATTTCCCAATGGACCCAATTATAGTAGATTTCATCGGAATTGTTAAAATCATTGATTCTTTGAAAATGTCCTCGTCCTGTGGCTTTGATAATATAAATTATAAAGTACTTCGTAGCACAAAGTTGACATCTGCCCTTTTTCTCACCAGAATATTCCAACAATCGCTGAGAGACAGGGGAGGTACCTGATGATTGAAAATTCGGCAAGGTCGTCCCGGTTCACAAAGGCGGTGCTAAAACATCCCCTCTCAACTATACGCCAATTTCCCTAACTTGCATATCTTCTAAAATTCTAGAGCATATCATCGCCAAACATCTTCATACCTTCCTAGATTCAAACAGCTTTTTCTGCAGCTCTCAACAGTGGTTTTCGCAAGTCCCTATCCTGTGAGACCCAACCAAATCCCATCGGCGAGAAAGGAGCTCGTTCCCGTTACAGTTAAAAAAATGGAACGTATCGTTACATATACGCTACTTTTGTATTGTGCTAATTACCATATTTAGTTAGATTAAACGAAGTTTTTTTATCTATCTATTTTGTCAAATGGCAACATACGAATTTTAATGCCGTGATGGAAGGACACCAGGAGAAGAAAACAAGCGGAAGCAAGGCTTCATTTCTTGATATATTTACTTTTAAAATCTCAGGGTTTAACTATAATCATGTTTGTGGTGGGCGTTTCAGACGAGCGAAATGTACTGTTACCTCACGCTGCATGAGCGTTTTACAACAACCTCACCCGTTTCAATCTAACAATGTCCCTTGTTCGAACTTAATAACAGTTGCTTCTCGATGTTGCTGTCCGCAAGACGAGCAACTACCAGTCCTTCTTCGTGAAGGTCGGATTAGTTTTTCAGTTTGAAGGTAAGAGCGAAGGGGAGAGGGAATAAATTTGGTTAATTTTTGCGTATCTTTTAAGTGACCAATGTTCGGGATATAAGGGTAGATTCGATGTCTCATAACCTGTTATTTTGTTGTAACTGTAGATTTATTTATGGAAGTTCAGTGATGGTTGTAGTGGGCCTTAGATTTCCGGGAGTATGAGGATTCTTGGACGCAAAAAAAAAAAGAAAAGAACTGAGTTTGAGACGTCCCTCTTTCTGTGTCTTTTCCCTCAATTAATTTTTTTGCCTTTTGTACCGCAATCCGGGCACTGAAAAAAAATCGATGTCCACTAGCTCTCCTACACCCGACTGTTACCAAGCGAGGACCCCGAAAAATAAACCCTAAGATAACTAACAAAAAAGTTAACGAGATCCTGCTCTTCGTAGAGAAAATGTTTTTATACTTTTTTAGAATTTCCATTTTAGAAATAAAATAAAAAATTACCCCCAGTGGACGAAAAAATAAAGGGAACGCCGTTCCTTTTTCTGTTCCAGTAAAAATCTCTTGAGTTCCCGTTCCAGCTCCACCGATGCAAAATGAAATGGCGGCGTTTTTTCGTTCCTCCTAGAAGTAACGCGTTCCAGGAGCCCCGTTCCTTGGAACGCCGTCCCGTGCAAGACTGGACACAGCTTACCTGCCTTCTAACGACCTCTTTCAGAACACGGATTCCGGTTATCCTACCCACGCTGTGTTTCTCGATTTTGTTAAAACCTTTAATCAGTCCGGCATAACCTTTTATTTTATAAATTATCTACATTAAGCATTGACCCTCAAGTTCTGGCGTGGATTATTTCTTTCCTATCTCATCGTTCTCAGTCTGTTTATGCTAACAACACAACTTCCACTACCATTCCTGTTACTTCTGGCGTCCCTCAAGGAACTGTCCTTGGGCCTCTCCTTTTCCTAATATACATAAATGATCTCCCACTTCACTTTCATTCCTCTCTTCGTCTCTTCGCTGATGATTGTGTTGTGTACAGAAAATACAGACTTGTACCAGTACGCATTACAAGTAATCAAATTACTTGTAATCGATTACTTTTTGAGTAATTTTGTAATCAGTTGATTACTTTTATTAGGCAGTAATCAAAAGAGTAATCTGATTACCTTTTGAAGTAATAAAATTACTTGTAGCCGTTACAATTCTTCCACGAACCCCCCCCCCCTGGACACACACGCTTTTTTTTTATAAAATGACAAAAATAAAACTTGCTTTTTTTTTCGAACGGAAAAAAAGAAAGATTTTGCGGAGCTGTAGGAAACGAGGTCAATCTAGTGTGCCTTCATGTGCGCTTTGCGGTGGAGACATCTGGCCATTTTGTCCCACACTTTTATTTTTATTTTTTGTTCAGAAGCGCGTGAAAGAGCGTGCCCGTGCACACGTTTGCGGCTCTGACTGTGCTATGGCGACATTTTGTTTTCGTTGATTTCTTTGTATTTTACCCGTGAGCGCGTGCTGTCGGCATCGGGTACTACAAAGGGTGGCATCACCCTAAACAGAAGGACATTGAGGCACCCTAGGTCAATCTCTTTCTATGTACAGTTTCTGTAAAATGTCCGTTTTTTTTTTTTTTTTCGAGCTGGAATTGGGAGTGGGAAGCCCCAGGGAAGCCACAGTGCGTGACAAAGGCTATTCAGGGCGAAGTTTGAAGAAGCAGAATGTAGCTTTGTGAGTCCTTCGTTCAAACTAGCCTCCTCACGCACACACACACAGAAATAAAAACAAATCTGCTTAGGGTACCTACTCGCAGCCCGTAGGATAACCAGAACCGAAGAATGCCTAAAGCGGATGCAATATATAACAGAGGAAGTTGAAATATTTCCCATTTCCCCTACGTGGTCTTTGTGACAAGCAATGTTTCGAGTTGAGAAGTGGTCGGGGCGATCTCTTTCGCTAATGGATACTACACATGATCCGTTTCGAATCCTGGAGCTGCTGCTCTTTTGTATAACATGCGAGCTCATCCACGTGTGAATAATAAAATGAGCGACGCAAACTTTGGGCGACAACCCTTGCTCAGGCGCAACAAGATCTAGAACCCCCCCTCCGCTCCCCCCCCCCCACACACACACACTGGCAAACGCCCAAATCATTAAACGTCTTCAAAGGAATGCTATGCTTGTGTCCGCATTATGAAGGTGCAACGACCACGAAGAGGGAGCCAGGTTTTTCTTCTGCAATACTTGTGCAAATGTGAAATATAGGTTGGAAGTAGTTCATTGTAATGAGCGCTAAAGATGTGTCTTCACAAAATAAAGTAATCGGAAAAGTGACGATTACTTCTTTAAGTAATGTCCAATTACTTTTGCCGTTGAGTAATCAAGTAATCTAATCGAATACTTTTTAGCCAGGAGTAATAGTAATTGTAATCGATTACTTATTTTTATGTAACGTGTACAAGACTGCAGAAAAATAACAACCCCCGATGACTTCCTAACATTACAGACAGATATTGTTATAAATTAGCCGACTGGAGCGTTGCGTGGCAGATGACTCTTAACATTGATAAATGTAAATGCATCTGTTTCTCCCGTTCTCCATCTTGCCCCAGCCGAGCCTCACTCTTCACGGTACAGCCCTTACTTATACTAATAAGTGTAACTATCTAGGTGTTCACATTACTTCTGATCTCTCCTGGCACACTCATGTTAATACTATCATAGCATCGGCTAACCGCAGTTTAGGATATTTACGCCGCAAAACGTCTTCTTTTATACTACCCTTGTCCGCCCTAAATTAGATTATGCATCTTCGATTTGGAGTCCTCAACAACTAATTTTAGCAAACAAAATTGAGTCTGTCCAGAATTGCGCCGTTCGTTTCATCCTGTCTGATTACTCACGTTTCTCCAGTGTGTCTGCCATGAAAGCCCAGCTTGACATCCCCAATCTTTCTGTTCGTCGTAACATTTGCCGCCTTTGTCTTCTGCACAAGATTTATAACCACCCAACCTTACATCACTCCCTGCTTCACCCGCCTACTTTCGTCTCTCCGCGGTTTGATCATCCCTGCAAGATAGCCCGGCCAGAATGCAACTCAACGGCCATCCTTTATTCTGCCCTTCTGGACGCCATTGTAAGCTGGAACGACCTTCTGGAGAATATCGTCACCATCAGCGACGGCACCTTGTTTCGGAGCGTTATATCTAATCGGCTTACTAACCCCCCACCCTCCCCTCTGTAATGCCTCTGGCCTTGAGTGCATTCGAAATAAATAAATAGATAAATAAATTTAACAAATAAGAATGGACGAGGAATAGAACCTTGAGGAACGCCGATATTAGTTGTTTTAGTAACGCATGTTATTCCAGACATATTTACATAATGCTGTCTGTTAGATAGATATATTTTTTATTAGTTCCAGACACACTCCTCGAACGCGGCACCTAATTTTTTTAGTAATATGTCATGGTTGAGTAAGTGAAAAGCTTTTGTTAGGTGAACGGGTGATAAAGCGCACAGGGCACGTGTTGAGCTCCAGGCAATCTTGGAGTTCAGCTATTCCCGGTACCGCAGCGATTGGACACTAGCCACTGCCCGAATGTGTGTCGAGGCATTGATTTTGGCGAGCTCTAGGTCGAGTGTATACCACGGTGCTTGTGTTCAATCCTTGAGCCGAATTCGACTATCGCAGTGGTTTCGGAAGTCTACGGGAGATCGGAGTGAAATGGAAGGGTGCATATACAGGGTGTTTCACGAAAGGTGGACAAATTCGATATTGCGAAAACTACGCGTCGCAACAAGAAAGGGCTTGTGTCGTTTTGGTCCTGGGCCAGGGGCCTATTTTGGAAAATTAATAAGTCCGGGATAATTAGGTTGTTCATTATTTTTGCGTAATTAACTTTTTTAATCTTGTGTTTGAGGGCATGCTTTCAATTAGAAAATTGCTCTGCATCATCAAAAAACTCTAAATCAACAAATTCCAGAACGATAGAAGGCATGCGAAGCATTTTATGGCTTTCTGAAAAACCGCACAAATTCGACGGGTTTTTAAGTTTCGGTTTGCTATCGGAGCGCATCTCGGCCCCGGCGGCACCGCGCCCCGTGGAGAGATAGCTGCAACCAGCCTCTGCAGCGCTGACATCGCGACGACAGCGGCAGAGGCTGGTTGCACTATCTCTCCACGGGGCGCGGTGCCGCCGGGGGCGAGATGCGCTCCGATAGCAAACCGAAACTTAAAAACCCGTCGAATTTGTGCGGTTTTTCAGAAAGCCGTAAATGCTTCGCATGCCTTCTATCGTTCTGGAATTTGTTGATTTAGAGTTTTTTGATGATGCTGAGCAATTTTCTAATTGAAACCATGCCCTCAAACACAATATTAAAAAAGTTAATTACGCAAAAATAATTAACAATCTAATTATCCCGGACTTTAATTATTTTCCTAAATGGGCCCCTGGCCCCGGACCGAAAACGACACAAGCCTTGTTTTGTTGCGACGCGTAGTTTTCGCAATATCGAATTTGTCCACCTTTCGTGAAACACCCCTGTATATATAGTACATATAAATGCGTGTGTGTGTGTGCGTGTGTGTGCGTGCGTGCGTGCGTGCGTGCGTGCGTGCGTGCGTGCGTGCGTGCGTGCGTTGGGTGGGGGCGGGAGGCATTTTCATTCCCTTTTTTCGTATTGTTTACTATTTGCAACTCCAACGCCCTATAGATGGCGGGGCGGTAGTTCAAAGATCTGCGGAAAGACGGGGATAAATTCTCCAGATTTTCCGTGCGCCTGCTCGCTGACACTGGACAGTGTGCTAGAATTAACTTATTCGGCTACAAATACGAAGCGGGCACGGCAGGAGCACATCACAGGTGACAGAAATGCGGGTATGCGTTAAGAAAATTAACACGTTTATTTTTAAAAGTGGCGAAGCGGAACACCACAATTCCTATCTTAAAGCACTCTGTTCTTTTTTTGTTTTGTTTTTCACGTTACAACTGCGCGTTGTACGAGCACGTCTATTAGAACCATGGCGGTAACAGCAGTACCAAGCCCTACAGGTCCTGCGTTCTCCCGTCCCCGCTCCTCTGGTTCTTCGTTCGCCCGAGAGAGGGCGAGCGGCGGGCTGGAGTTGCGAATATAGTCTGTTTCACCTTACGATAACACGCAGCGGACGGTACGAGATCACCCAACCAGTTGCACGCTACGAACGTGTCACGTGACCATGGGCTGAGTTCCTCGTGCTAAAGTCCCTCGATGGTTTTTCACTGCGTTTTACAAGTACCGTCATTCTTTGCCGCGCCGACATCTGTTTCTATTGGAGGAGAGCGATGTCACGTGATTTCCGGAATTGTCGCCATTTCCGTCCGCCATTTGCTTCCAAGCTGCTCGGCTGCTCCGTCCGCTCGCGTGTTTCGATACTCGCCGACGACTTTAGCTCGACGTCCTGGTGTTGCTGGACTGTAATGAGGCAAGTCAAGTAGTAAGCGTTTGTGTTAGATGACGGGGTGTTGCGCTTTCGGGTGCAGCCAGAGTTCTCGTAGTGGGAAAAAGTTGTTCGCCGTCCCGCTTCGGAAAGTCGATCTGAAGAGGCAGAAGGCATGGCTCCACATGATTGGGAGGAAAAACTTTGTCCCTACCAGAAGCAGCAAGCTTTGTGAGGTGAGCATTTCTGAGCTAGTTACCTCTTGCACACACGTTCACATACGTACACATGCAATGTTTTTCCTGACGCGCCTGACTGCCGAACTCGGTCTCAGCTGAAATGCGGCATCGGTGCTCTATTGTTTTTCACTCGAAAGCCCGGTTGTTCACCGGCAAAGTTTTTCGCGTAATCTGAGTTTTCTATGGACACGATATGAATGGATGAAACCGCCGATCGGCCGCTTCAGCTGTGAGTGTCTCGCAGTGAACCTCTACGAAACACGAAAAGCTACTACCGAGGACAATATGAGCCGAAAACGCCTTTCATGCTTCTTTGGCTTACCACTTTTTTTGAGAGAGCAGTGTTCCGAACTAGGAATAGAAAGCGAAGTTGAGAAATAATAGAGCTTGTGGGAGTCGCAGACGCAGAAGGAGGTTGGATCGGGTGTTCCAGCTCATGCTAGGTTTTTTTTATCTTTTATTTTAAGCATATTCTACTAATCTCCTGTGGGATGACTTGTTCAACTGCAACATTCATTACTTCCTGAAAAGATGTTGAATAAAAAAATAAAAAATTCTGTGTGTTGTTTTGTTTAAGACACTTTCTTCATATCTTCACTACCATGAATACACAAACTGCATACATATCATAACGTGTGGCAGTTCAATTAAATTGCATCAAAGTAGGGCTCTTCCCATATTTACTTTTTATGTGCTTTGCATTTGCGTGAACCCAATGACATTAATTATATCTTACTGCACTGCTCATGAGTTTCAACAACTGTCTTTTGAGATATAGATATATATAATCGCAAGACAAGAGCTAAAATAAACAAAAACGTCTGCACAATGCAAGGGCTTCGTGTTGTGTTGTCCTTCCTTCCCTCCAGTCTCGGCGGTTTTGTCTAAAAAATTATCCACATGGATGTTACAGTGGAAGGCAGAAAGAAGTAGACAGAGACATTAAACACATTCATAACAAATTCGTTGAACGTGATCTAATAAAATTGGTCTTGGATTCAGCGTTTAATGCGGCAAAATGAAATCTCCACAAGGCATTTGTCTTTATTACAAATATAAATAGTTCATTGTAACGCAGGCGCGCACATATCTGGCATCGCCGGGAGCATTGCTCGCGAAGATCTCGATGCGGTATGATAGGTATTGTGGCAATATATATATATATATATATATATATATATATATATATATATATGTGTGTGTGTGTGTGTGTGTGTGTGTGTGTGTGTGTGCGCGCTTTTCCGTAAATAACAGCTTACCTTCGATTCACGTAAGTAACCCGATGATTTCCAAATTCATTTCACGCGCTGGAAATTACCAAAACAAGGAAGATTACGCTACTGCTAATTACATAATAACACAGCGGAACCGCCCTTCCGTCTGACGTTAGGAAGCGAATGGCGGCGCTAGAGAGGGAGAGGAGAAAATATTGGGGGAAAGAGGAATCGTAGATGGAAAGGAGGAAAGTTGTCGCTACCTGTAAAAACGAAAAAAAAATATCCAGGGACGTTAACTCGTGCAAGCATCCCGGAGGCGTACCAGTATGCTTTTGTAAAGTGAGAAACGTTCGAACCCAATACAGCGCGCATGTTCGCTTGGCCCTTGCGCACCTCGTACGTTTGTTTACCCCCAAACGTGTCCACGTGTGCTTGTTCCCCGACGACCTCAAGCAATGACGGGGCCCGAGTTTGGCTGTCTCGTCATCGCGCGTTCCTTACATGTTCTCTGTATTGCATTTTGAATGGCGTGCCCCTCTTTGCGTTCCGATGCGCCAAAGGCGCATTTCGGAACACTTTCTCGCCATATACCGCTTAAGGGGTATTCACACGAGGGATTTTCTTCGGAGAGGGATGTGCGGGACGTCAATGATCGGCGGGACCAGCGGGACTCCCTCCCCGACTCCAGCATTCACACGAACGACGGGAGCCGAGAGTGCTATCAGACGTCATCATTATCAGACATCATTGTCCGACAATGTCGGACAATGATGACGCCATTTGTCCGAAATGCCACGAAGCGTTGTCCGACGAGGAGGATGCACTGTCCTGTTCGGAAGGCGACTGTTCTTACCACTTGGGTGACTGTTTGGGTGTTGCTGAAACAACTTTCAAATCGAAAAAGGAAAGTTACAAAAGACATGGCGGCGCCTACGTTGCAAACTGGGAATGGTCAAGGGTCGCCAGATCGCCAAATCAAAATCTGAACTTAACATTGCGATGCCGCTCGCGGATATAAAACGCAAGCTTGACAGCCTGACAACGTTACAAAAAAAAAGTTAAACAACGTTGCAAAAAAAAAAGCAAGATGTTTCCGACAAGTATGGTGCCATTCTTAAAATACAAATTCGGCAGGATCAAGGAACTAAGGTGTTGGGGAAACGCATGGACGACGCGGAAAAGGTAAATCTGGCTCATAAATTTGAGCAACTAAGAACTGAAATCAACGATCCAGAATGGCAATCAAGGAAACTAAACCTCGAAGTGAATGGCGTTACTAAAAGAGACAAGGTGAACTTGTTTGACAAAGCTAACGAGGTTGCGTCCAGCTTGCAGCTTCCGCCCCTAATAGAGGACGAGCTCATTGCTGTACACAAATACCCGCGAAACCCGATAAGGTGCCTCATATCATCATCCGTTTCACCAGGCAGACTACGAAAGACCAGTGGTTGCAAAACAGAAAGAAGCTGTTGGGAACAAAGCCTGATGTGTTCGTCATAAAAAACATGACGAAGCAGAACAGGGCGTTCCTTTGGGTTGCAAACGAGTGGGCTAGAAGGGTTGGATTTCGTTACGTGTGGCATCGGAATGGTAGTATTCTATACTCCGTCTCACCCTACGATGGACTAGGGCACGAGGGCTAGCGGGTGGAGCACTGCCTCAGAAAAGCTTGCATCCGCATTGCGAAAGAGTGCGCGAAAGAAATTCCGATATACAGACTATATGAGGAGCACTAATGAAACGCACACGTTCTTCTATTACGATAGCGCGCTATTTTATATTGGTAAAATAAAGGTACATGGTATTTAGTTTCATAAACGTTCTTGCCAGATTTCGTAAACATGTCAACTGTTTGGAGAAGTAGGACGGCGCGCAGGCAACACTGACATAAAGTCGTTTCGCCCTTAGCCATAACAATCCAATCCAACTTTCGTGTACGTAAAACGTGCTCGGACCCGCATCTCCCTCAAGTCTCCCTTCCGCACGCGGTCCGTATACATACGCCCCCGTATTGAGCACTCTATCTATCCGATTCAAATTCATTTCTTAATGGCCACTGGTTCTGATCCCGGGTTCTCTTCGCCCCATCGCTTCCAGACGGTATTTGATCCCTTCCGTAGTCTTCAGAAGTAGCAAGCAGGCGGAGCCACCGCGAGGGCTCGATAAGCAGACGAAAAACTCGCCTCCGGCCGCATAACGTGTCTTGGCGCACTGATACGTACGACGGAGCAAATATACCGCGTGGTTTCTAACAGGCTCGTGATTGGACCTGGTGGCCTGTAGCATTGGGCTTTAGTACGATCGTAGCATGAGACGGAGTATAGTACGCAGGCAAAATGGTGACCGAGCAATGGACATTTTTCTAGAGTAACTGTATAGGCTCTGCTTGTAGAGCCAGAATATTTCATTCCTTTTCTTTGCGCCGCCGATTCCGTATAGGCGGAGAAGCGGTCGCGTGCGCCGAGCTGGATCCGTCTTTCATGCGGGAAAGCGAGCTTGCAGGCGCCGAGTTTCGGTTGGAGCATGTTTCTCGCTTTGCGTTTGCGAAAGATACATCCTACACTAAAATCGGACGAACTGGAAGGTTCCTTGATCATTGAACATCATGTGTAGCTACTCGGTACAGTATAATCGCGTTGTTTTATAACGCGAGCGATGTTTCAAAACATATTGCCCAAGGTCTGGGAAGCAGACGACACGGAGGACGATCGCGTTGCTGGCGTCTGCGGCGATCGCGGACTGCAGTGATGGACAAAATACTCGGAAAAAGCATTTAAGTTAAGTTACTAAATACCTGCTTCATAAAGTATTTAAAATACTACTCAAGTTACTTTCACTCTAAAGTATCTTGAGTAGAGTACAAACACTAAAGGCCGGTTCAGACACTTGCGTTTGAGTGCGTTTGACTGCGTTGCGGCGAGAACCGAAAGCGAGTCACCGGCACATCCGTGCTTCGAAGCGTGGAATCCAATGCAAGGAATCTTCTTGGCGCGCGATATAAGAAGCAGGGATGTCCTGGTGTCTCGCTGCCGCAACGCAGTCAAACGCAGTCAAACGCAACTGTGTGAACCAGGCTTTAGAAATGTAATTCGATTACTTTTGAAGATACTTCCGCATTGCGTAATTTGTATCGACGTCCGTGATAACGATAATTATACAGCTCCGCAAATCCGGGTTAACAAAATGGTTTCTTAGCACGCAACAACACAAAACGGAAAAAGAAAAAAAGTATCGTAGGACTGTTTTATGCAGTCCAACTGTAAGGAGCAGGATATTGTCACGAAAGACAAATGATGAGGCGGCGAATAACTAAAGAAACTAAAAGTTTGATGGGGCGAACTTTTAAGCGATTATAAAACTTATAAGGTTATAAGTTATAAAGCGGTTAACTTTATAACAAGATGGATGGGGACAACAAATACAATGGCTCAGCGCTCGGCTGACTTAACCGAACGCGGCGTCAGCGTTCGGGTGGAGTTCGTGTTCTCCGGTGAGGGGAAGGAGAGGCTCTTTTGTTACCACTCCGGTCTGCATGAACAATGCAGCATGCACAGTGCCCAGCTTAGCACAAAAGCCCAAACGGGTCAAGCTCGCATCCTCTGACGACTGCTTTCGGGAGAGATCCGGCACTTAACGTCACTTCACTAATTGTTGGTATTTTTCCATTACACTGTGCCCCGCGCTCTATTAAAAAAGATGACATGAACATGTCCACAAAGCCTCTGGGCATGTGCGCAGGCCTTGTGTTGGGTAAACACCGATGTGTGGGGTGACAAACGGGTCAGAGCGCCTCGCCAATAGTGACATCGCTGAATATGACGTCCTGCGGCACACCTTAGACGCACCGTTTAACTACAATCCATATTTCCTATATGGGGAGTTCACTATAAACGAACTTGGGATACGGATAGGAGTGAATGCATAACAAAGAGAACCCACATAATAGCCACGGCAGTGGTCGCACTTTTTTCAAGTAGGTTGCGTTCAGAAAGGCACTCAACATTGGGGGACACATTGTTGGCATTTTGAGAGGCCATCCAGCTCGTAGTTCGTTTCCTGTACTGTTCTCTGCTTATCAATGTTCGCTTACAAGTAGTGTTCGCGAGAGCAATAGGTAATGGACTGACGACAAAAAGAAAATATACAAAACAAAACCTCGACGTATCGCCCTAGCGAGGTCAAATATACAAAAAGGAAAACAAAAATGTCGTTTTTCTGTGTGTGTGTGTGTGTGTCCACTTCCCATTTTCTTATATTTGTTATTTTCTTGACACTCAAGTCTGCATTGTTGTCCTAGGTCGTTTCCCGGTCTGCGTTGCGCTCAGGGTGGCATCTTTACTTCCGTAAAGCCACACGTTTTGTTTGAGGATTTTTGGGGGGAAACTGTATGGAAACAAAAGGCGCCTTTGGGAAGGCGAGGGGAAACATTCATTGTACGGACATTGGGCTGAAATATTAGTCACAATCGGCAAAAAAGCGATGTTTCCACGAGCTCAATCAAAGTCACCGTAGGTAATCGGAGCTAGCAACAGGATTGGTTTGCTCGAAAGAATGTTCACGTTTGCTCGTGCCACGCCCACGCCACTTCATACCGAAAAAATCGGAAAATGGCGGTATGTCAGAAATGTATTTAAGATAATGAGTACAAGATACTCGGAATTGTAATTAAAATAGAGTATCAAATACACTGTAATAAGGTTGATAGCTGTTCCTTTTTCTAATCCTTGCGTCCTCGGTAACATTAATAGCTCAGTGTGTTTGTAGTGCAAGGGTTTCTTCTTGGCACATTCGACGTGGTACGTGTCCTGTGGAACTGAAAGGGATTTTCGGCCTCCTAGCTCCGTCGGAAGGACACACAAAAAGGGTGTGTCTTGTTTTAAGATCCGAATACTGGCGCCAGGAGAGATTCTTCCGAGACTGCCTGAGAGTAGCCTGTGCCTCTGCAAAGAAAAACCCTGACAATTCACGAAGGTTCTACCATGAGATGAACAAGAGAGCGAGGGATGCCACGGAGTTCCTGTGGCAGAGAATCCGGCCGCCACTTCCAAAGAAGAAGGACCTGATGACTCCGTCGACGGGCGGATACACAACATTGGGTAAAGCCGAGATCCCTCCAGAAATTGGCAAGCCGTTAGAGCTGGGTCCCAAGTTCTGCTTCGATCCGGTCCTAAGCCCTCCTGAGTTGGTAACACTGGCCAAGGACGTAGCAGAAAAGGTAGTGGAAGAGGACAGGCCAAGGTGCATCTCCGAGTGTGTGGACGTCCTTCAACCACCAAGAAGAAGAGGACAGGTTTGTCAAATTACCACTTTAGTGGATTTTATGGTAGACAATGAACTATACGTGCCACGTTATCAGACAAAGAGGGTCAATTCGTTGTGTTACCAAAGGGCATGTTCAATAAAAAGGCAAACGCGGCCATTGAAAAAAATTTCAGACCGGTCAATGTGGATCTGAAGAAACTTCGAGACAGGGCAAAAGGACTTTGTGGTCACCTGGCCTTAACCCAGCTGGCGGGGAGAGTAGGAAAAGCGGAGAATGTACACCTGCAAGCGTTTTTCAGCGCCAAAACGCATAAAGAAGGGTGCCCTTTTCGAGCAATTGTCACGGAAAAGGAATCGTGGCAAAGGCAGTTGGCCTCCTACCTACAAAAACAGTTGTCATCATTGAATATCAAGGACCCTTTTAGGGTTTTCAATTCTTTGGAGCTTGTAGAGTACCTCGAAGCAGAGGGTCCAGAGATGAGGCACGCTTGCAGTATAGACGTGGAAGATCTTTTTTACTCCTTGCCGCACGACAGACTGCTGGAAGCAGTGAAAGGGTGCATCGAAGCCAATGGAGAACTGGCTTTCAGAAGTTCTAGTGGAGTATCCCTGGAAAGCTTTTTAGAATTGTTGTTATTCTATCTGCAGTCAATGGTAGTCGGGTGGCGGGAAGGGTGCTACCGGCAAAAGTCGGGTGTGTGTATCGGCTCATGCATAGCCCCCGTCTTAAGTGACATTTACCTCGGTGAAGTGGACTGTGCCATTGAAAGAGAGCTAGGCGGCACGAGTGTCATCAAGATAATCCGCTACGTAGACGATTTTTTGGTGTTTTTTAGAAGATCTGGAATATTGGAAACGCTGGTCGACAAAGTGGTGGCGGTATTCCAGAAGTGTGGGGGAGGCCTTAGGTTTACCTTTGAGGTCCCAAAAGAGGGGGTACTTCAGTACCTGGACCTTTCTCTTCGCCTAGGAGACTCGCGTGTCTGCTGGACCTATCGTCCACGATCCAAGAAAGGCATCCTCGACTGGAGGTCGGCCCACTCGAAAGTTGTGAAGAGGGGCATCATTATATCCTGTCTGAGCTCAGCGCTCAAAAATCATGCCTCCACACTCTGGGGAGAGTTTTACGCTACAGACGGACAGACTGAGGAAAGCTGGCTATCCAACGACACTACTTTCAAACGTCGCAAGCAAACTGCTGAAGAAAATAAAGGGTAGCCAGTCTACACAACGGGATGTGGAACGCAAGCGACCTGTAGTTATCCCGTACTTACACAGGATTTCTCACAATTTAAAAAAATGTTGGAAACCGATATGGAATCCCAGTGGTGTTCTCCGCACCACAAAAAATGAGCCAGATCTGCCCCAGAGTTCAGGCGAAGGCAGAGGAAATCGCAAGGAACAAGTGTAGTAAGAAGCACGTCAGGCCGTTTGTCCCATGTGTCACGGGAGTAGTCTACAGCATCCCCCTCTCGTGCGGCTGCACCTACGTGGGACAAACGGGACGGTGCCTGAATGAAAGGCTCCGCGAACACAGGTACTCCCTCGGAGCGACAGTGGGAGGACACCTATCGGTTCACTGCAAAGAGTGCCTGTGCGAGCCGTTTTTTAGTGCCACCACCATCTTGGGACGACACAGGGACAAAGTGACACGCGAGGTGCTGGAGGCCTTCCACATCCAGAGTAGAGGAAAAAGTGTATCAGCGCAGCATCAGTGGCGTTGTCAGGCAAGGAGCTGGAATTCCTGAAGTTGACAATGAGGGTCCAGCGCGTGCCGTAGTCAGCTACCATGGGTGAAAGGTGCGCGTGCGATTGCGTAGATTAATGTGGGTTTTTTCTTCTTTTTTCTTTATTTTTTGTATCTTTTTTCTTTCTCTTTGTCTTTCTTTTTCGTTGAGTAAAGAAGCTTTAGTTGCGAGTCAGCGCTCTGTCCTGTCTGGTTTGTCTCTTCCTTTTTGTATCTTTGCGCTATTTTATTCCATTATGTATCAAATACTCTCGATCACAAGTATTTGCAAGATACCAAGATACTTCAAAAAGTATTTAAAATACAGTATCTTGAGTAGAGTATTTGAGATAGGCACAAGTCTGTCGCGGAGTATTACTCGACCGGCACATCCGGGCATTCGGACCAGACATCAACGCGCAGCAACGGCTTTCAAAGGGACAACGTTTTCGTCGGTTACTGTGTTCTGTCGAAGGCATAAAGAAAACGGGAGACAAATGGCGAGACGACGGCGCACGCGCCGCCGTGCCGCTGCCCTATTGGTGACGTGCGCGACCGAAAGCGTCGCTGTGGTCGGCCTTCCACGATTGGCCGAACGCTGACTATGACGCAAGAAAACGATTTATCATCGACGGAGATAAGAGGAATGAAAGAACTTTAATTTTGACGGTGTTGGCAGTGTTCCTTTGAGAGCGCAATGATTTCAAGCATCCACCATGCTATTCACAAACACCATCGAACTTGTTGTTCGCAAGGTAGTGACGTCACAAGAGGGAACCATAGGAGGGCACCACCGAAACATCTCGCCGCTAATATCTGCTCTGCTCCGCACGCCGCAGCGCGCCGCTTCACAGCCACGCCCTCCGCGCCTCCGGATCTACTAAATTTTCTTTTTCTTTTTTTTTTCTTTTTTTTTTAAATTAAGTATTTCATATAACAAGTATGCGCAGGCACTTCGAATTGCCTGCGCGCGCTTTACCCGCACAGAGTGCGTGATTATGTATTTATTATGTTTCCTCTCCTGCGTAGACCGAAAGGTCCCGAGTATTGTAAATAAAAATAAAAATAAAATAAATAAATCTTGCTTAGAAACTGTAAAATGACGCATTACGGAGTCCTCCGACGCCGGGGGTGCGGTGGCTGAGTGCTGTAACGCATCGCAGCTTGAAAGTTGATTACAAGATATTCTGCGCTGCATGCTCAGGTGTTCGATTCCGGGTGTTGCACTGCCATTCCTTCTCAATGTCAAATTCAAAGTCAAAATAGCTGCACGAAAAGTTAAACAGACGAATGGTGGAATGAGTCGTTACGGCGTCCAATTTTTTCACTGTTGTTGCACAATTTAGCTAGTGCAGTACAATGGTTGACTGGGGTCTTTAACGTGCATCGGGCAACTGTGATTAAGCTTCCGCAAGCCGGTACGATGCCCGTTCAAGCGAAAACGGACAGAGGCAGGAGATCAAACTCAGGAATCATAGCAGAGTTCAGTATAGCGTGCTTTCGGGAAATACACTGGGCAATCTAAATTGCGTTCGGCGCGTTAGGCAGACTGTCACACCGTACACGTACATAGCTCCTCCTTTGATTAGACGCAAAACACGCCATTTTTATACCAAGGCTGCTGGTTGGCCTCTAAAAGAACTGCACAGCAGTGTCGTGTTTGACGCTTGCTCAGTGGTGGTCCGAAAATTGCAGCCTGCTGCGAGATTTGTTAGTGCTGTCACGTAGGCGCTGACTGTTTCGCCGTCTTCTTGGTTGCGGCGTTGGAGGCGTGCTCTGCAGTAGAGTTCCGAAGGTTGCGGGTCAAAATGAGCCTTTAGCAGCTTGAACCAGAGCAGATACTGAGAAAGTGTGGCCTTCTTAAGGAGATTTTGACAGCCTGGCAACCACAGTAGCGTAATCTGACAACCGGGGAATGACTACTTCCGTCCGCCATTTTTGGGGCTCTGACTCATAGGAACTCCATGCGTTTTTTTCAGGAATAAACAGGACAAAGAAGAAACGCCATTTTGTGTTATCGTGAAATCCGCTGGTTCTAGCGGGCAACAAGCTCCGCCCATTGGCCAAACTCTCTCAAGGCTCATGGCTTGAAGAATCTCATCGAAGGTCACCTGACTGGACTGCTTCGGCTGCACGAGAGCGCAAACCACGACGTAGGCACAGCTTTAGCAGGTGTGCTCTCTTTTTCGAATCGTCATGTGTATCGTTAGCGTCGAAGAAGAATTCCAGCCGCCCGTACCATGATTTCCACCAGGAGCTGGAGCTGCCGTTGAACTCCGAAATGCGACCGAACTCGGACGTGGCCATGGCGTAGCACTCACTGGTCGTCGCTCGCTGTTGAAGCGCCGGTCTATAGGTGGAGGCTATCATCCGGCAAGTGCTGATCCTCGTCGCCAACTGTGATGTTCGAGCAGCTGTCGCCGGCTGTCGGAGCATTTAATAAAAGCAAGAGCCCATAAGGGCCAAACGACAGTTCAATCGGAAATCAAGAACAAAAAACACGAGCGAGCGCGCACTCTGCACGCCTTGCTGCACGCGCTCAGAATCAGGGCCTTCTCCTGGCCGGTGGCGATGGTGATAGTCCTGTGCCGCCGACACATCAGTTCAAAATCTATATTATAATTTTAAAAAAATGTTTAACAGATGTGGTAGAGTAAACTGAAGCATCTGAAAACCGTAATTTCTTCACTGGTTGACCATCATCCGCTTCTCCCTATGGCGAGTGGGGTACACCGGTGCATTTTCTTTCAGACCTCAAGGTTTTCCAAGAAACTTGACCCCTTGTATTTGTCTCTTGAAACTAGTGCATAATCTATATTCGTATAATTTCTGTATATTAATTATCTGGAATTTCCGAAACAATTCAGCAATGTGGAAGTCGTAAGACACGTTACATAGGCCTCTTAAAATTTTATTTTGTATCAAAAACAGTTTCATTTCTTAATGTTAGTAAATGTCGATGTATCTCTAACGGAGTTGCAGTATGTTAAATTAGAGCAAAACAAAGGGTTATAAATTAGCAATTTAACATTTGTGGAAAGAACAGAACGTTGACGATTTATAATCCCTGCTACGCGCACTAGATTTGGAACGAGATAATTTATATGATTATCCCACGACATGCTCTCACTGAAAAGCACACCAAAGGTTTGAAAAGCACTAACTATCTAGATTGAATTCATATTTAAAATTAGAGGTTTAGATATTACCACGTACTTATTTTTAGGACGGAATAGAACTCCTTTCATTTTACTGTCATTTATTCTCAAAGTTGCTACTGGCCCAGGACTCTACCTTAGATAAAGACAGATTAGCCATATCAATTAACTCATCACTTGTTTCTGAAGAATAAAATAAGCTCGTGTCGTCCGCGTAGATTACAAATTTTATTTCCCTACCCACACAAACGATGTCATTAACGTACAACTTTAAAAGGAGCTGTCCCAAAATACTTCCTTGTGGAACATCCAAGGTGATAGATTTTGTTGTGGAGGAAGAACTGTTGACGTAGGCATACTGTTGACACTATTATAAGTCAGAATTTTAAAAGCAGCAGCGCCTGCCCACGGATGCCATACATTTCAAGCTTTTAAACAGGACATTATGACTAAGGCAATCAAAAGCTTTCGTGAAATGCAAAAACACCCCCAGAACTAATTTTTTATTCTCAAAACTATTCGAAATAAATTCCTTTTGATTAAGCAGAGCTGTTTCAGTATAAAAGATAAATTAAATATAACGGCTATCAATGGCACGATTATGTCGACGACATATTTAATAGGACGAACTTGCATTCCATCGGCATCAGCTTCCGCTGTTCTTTAGGTGCATTATTACCTTAATAACTTCCGTGAAAAACAGCCTTGGATCCAGCAGGGCCGCCCTGGGAGCACCATTGCGATACTCTGCTCCGCAAGCGGAGTTACCCTACCTTTTTCTTACCGTTTGTCTAGAGTGCCTTCATACACACCCACGCTGTTGCTTGAGTAGTGACATCTCGGCCATTTTTCCGCCCAATCGTTTTTTATGCATTTTGAAGGCGCGCAATCCGGTGTCACTCAGCTCGGGCGCGTAGCTTTGGCTAATGCATCGACGCCATTTTACCGCCCAAGTCACGCACCGAGTGCGCGAGAGTGTCACGCGCTGGCGCCTTAAGGGCAACAATGGATGTCTTCACCCTGAGACAGACAGACATGGAGGCACCCTACCTTTGTCTAGAGTGCCTTCATACACACGCGCTCTTTGCTTGAGTGGTGACATCTCAGCCATTTTTCCGCCCAGTCGTTTCTTTGCTGCATTTTGAAGTGCGCGCAATCTGGTGTCACCCAGCTCGAGCGCTTATCTCTGGCTGATGCATAGACGCCATTTTACCGCCAGTCACGCGCCGAGTGCGCCAGAGCGTCATGCGCTGGCACATTCAGGGCAACAATGGATGTTCACCCGGAGACTAGGCAGTCAGTAGGCATGCTCGTGCAAGGGGCACGTGCACCTTTGTCAGGCGACAGCGCAGTCTGGGAGTTGTCTGCGAACTACCAATGAAGGCGTCAGCTTCTCAACGAGTGCCGTCTAGGCGCATCAAACACAACATGACTCCGCCCGATCGTGCCGTTGTAACGGTTTTCAGTGCTTTTTATATCACATACTACCGATACTAAAAAACGAATCGTCCGAACAGACTAGATACGTGCCAAGATAGATGCTGGCAATGTTGCTCGTGCGGGACGGTTCCCTGCGAAAAAGGCGACAGCGGGAGTGTACGCATGCGTGGAAGCTTACTGGGAAAAGGGCCATTGTCGTAAGGAGCGAAGCTGACTTGTGGCACCTTGAGTAGACAGTGCGACCTTTTCTCTCTGTTTAGAATGTTGTTTTTCACCTCAATGAATAACAATCCCATACTTCCAAATTAGCTGGTATGCCGCCTTGGACAAAACGACGGCTCCAGTTTAATCTGTTTTTGTTTAAATGTACAGTCAGCCGTAAATAAAAAGCCCGGCCTAGAATTGCTTTTTAATCAGTTCGGTGTACTTTTTGACGTCGTTATGTTTACCCAGACCTGGTACACTAAGTCTGCACTCTTAAAATAAGGGTGTAGAGGGGTGAACCCCATGTACCATTTGTAACACCCGAAAACTATATTTCGACGTTCAGTTCCCTGACGTAGAGCGGACGATACCAATTTTTGCGAGCGACTTGATAGTTGTTGGATATAACGTACTAAATAGCTAATGTGCGTATCAGACTAAAAAAAATAACACTGAGGTTTTGCAGCAGGGCCACAAAATACCTCGATTTACTTATTGTAGCCTTGAATGCGTACATTAGCTATTTTAAGAAGTTGTATAGCTCGACTATCAAGCCGCTCGTAAAATTTGGTATCGTCGGTTTGACGTCGGTGAGCTGAACGTCGAATTGTTGTTCTGGGGTGTTACATATAAGACAAGGGTGTACCCCCTTACAACCCTTATTTCTGAGAGTGTGATGTTTTACGTTTATTATCATATGACACACGTATTTTAAATCGCACCTTAAAGCGCGGAGGAGGATTAGCTATTATGATTAGAGAAGGCATTGACTACAAACTCATGAGAGATTATTGTCTTATCACAAAAGATGTTAAAGTATTATGCTTGCGAAGTAAACAAACCGTTTTTGCTGTTGTTTACCGTCCTCCAGATGGCAACATGTCGGCGTTTTTTTAAATAATTTTTCGACGCGTTTGTGTCATTCATTAACCAAACTCATTATAACGTTATTTGCGGTGGAGATTTCAATATAGATCTGTTTTCCGGGAGCACCTCCAGAAGAGAAATGGACAGCAGTATTAGTATGAACGGATGTATCAACACGACCGCGGATCCAACTAGAGTCGCCTTACACTGAACAACAGTTTTATATTTATTTATCACCAATATTCACGTAGATCAAGTAAAGGTTGGTGTAATTAGTGGTGACCTGAGTAACCATCTTCCAATATTGTTTTCTGTGTGTACTACAATGTCTAAAAATACAATTAAACACCAACCATTAATTGTTCAATATCTAAACATTACTAGCCTCGCTGCTTTCAGCCGGGACATCGAAACGAAAAATTGGGACATAGTTATTATGCAAAGTACCGCCGACGGTGCTTATAACGTATTCCTAGAACTGATTCTTGAATCGTATAGACATCATTTCCCAAATAAATTCATAAAAATTTCGAAAAACATTCGAAAGCCGTGGGTAACCAACGACTTGTTTAAAAGAAGTCGAACGAAAGATGTGCTATATAAACAATTTATTAAGACCCGCGATTCGGATTCCCTCAAGAATTTTAAGTCGTATTGTAACAGCATAAATAAAGAGCTAAGAAATGTAAAAACATTAATTATTATTCCTCACTTTTTCGGCGGCAAATGGTCGCGCTAATGTTATGTGGAAACACCTAGGTTCATTAATTAAAGGTGCTCTAGCTACAACTGCCATCGAAACGCTGCAGTATAAAGGTATTAAATTAACCGGTCAAGAGTTGGCTGATGTGTTTAATGACCATTTCATAAATCTAACTAATACTGTAGATGGTACTGAGTCGTGCAAATATATTGAGCAGAAAAATTTCGTTTCTATTTTATTTCGAGCCTGCTATCAGCTCGGAAGTTATTAATTTAATAATGCACTTAAAGAACAGCGGAAGCTGATGCCGACGGATGCAAGTTCGTCCTATTCAATACGTCGTCGACATAATCGCACCATTGTTAGCCGTTATCTTTAATTTATGTTTTAATTAGTATTACAGTATTAGTTAGATTTATGAAATGGTCATTAAACACATCGGCCAACTCTTGCTGGCTTTGATGCGCCCGTTACGCAACCTTCCTTTATGCTACATTCAATAAAAGTATTTATTATTATAAAAAAAGCGAGTGTATTTCCGAGAGGAATACAATATGTAAAGGTTTCTGTTTTATTTAAAAAATGGAGATAAAAATAAGTTAGTGAACTAAAGGCCTATTTATATGTTGCCCATTTTTTCTAAAGCTTCGGAGAAACTAAAGTATCATCGTTTAATAAGCTTTTCGGACAAATATGATCTTATTACCTTTTCACAGTTTGGTTTCAGAAGGAATATGTTCTACTGAAACAGCTCTGCTTAATCAAAAGAATTTATTTCGAAAAGTTTTAGAATGAAAATTAGTTCTAGGGGTGTTTTTTACATTTCACGAAAGCTTTTGATTGCCTTAGTCATAATGTCCTGTTTAAAAGCTTGAAATGTATGGCATCCTTGAGCAGGCGCTGCTGCTTTTAAAATTCTACTTATAATATTGTCAACTGTATGCCTACGTCAACATTTCTTCCTCCACAATAAAACCTATCACCTTGGGTGTTCCACAAGAAAGTATTTTGGGACCGCTCCTTTTAAACTTGTACGTTAATGACATCGTTTGTGTAAGTAGGGAAATAAAATTTGTAATCTACGCGGACGACACGAGCTTGTTTTATTCTTCAGACACAAGGGATGAGTTAATTGATATGGCTAATCTGACTTTATTTAAGGTGGAGTCCTGGGCCAGTAGCAACTCTGAGAATAAATGACAGTAAAACGAAAAGAGTTCTATTCCGTCCTAAAAATAAGTATGTGGTAATATCTAACCCTCTAATTTTAAATTCGAATTCAATCAAGATATTTAGTGCTTTTCAAACCCTTGGTGTGTTTTTCAGTGAGAGCATGTCGTGGGATAGTCATATAAATTATCTCGTTCCAAATCTAGCGCGCGTAGCAGGGATGATAAATCGCCAGCGTTCTGTTCTTCCAACGAATGTTAAATTGCTAATTTATAACTCTTTATTTTACTCTAATTTAACATACTGCAACCTCGTTTGAGATAGATCAAAATTCACTAACATTAAAAAAATGTTTTTGATAGTACAAAATAAAATTTTAGGAGGCCTATGTAACGTGTCTTACGACTTCCACACTGCTGAATTGTTTCAGCGATTCCAGATAATTAATATACATAAATTATTCGAATATAGATTATGCAGAAGTTTCAAGAGTCAAAAAACAGGGGGTCATGTTTCTTGCAAAAACTTTGCGGGCTAAAAGAAAATGCACCGGCGTACCTTACTCGCCATAGAGAGAAGTGGAGGATGGTCAGTCAGCGAACAAATTACTGTTCTCAGATGCTTCAGTTTACTCTACCACATCTGTTAAAGATTTTTTTAAATGATAATATCGATTTTGAACTAATGTGTCGGCGGCACAGGACTATCACCATCGCCACCGGCCAGCGGAAGGCCCTAATCCTGAGCGCGTGCAAAATGCACGCTCGCTCGTGTTTTTTTTTTTTTTCTTGATTTCCGATTGAACTTTTATTTGGCCCTTATGGGCTCTTGCTTTTATTAAATACTCCGACAGCCGGCGACAGCTGCTCGAACATCACAGTTGGCGACGAGGATGAGCACTTGCCGGATGATAGCCTCCACCTATAGACCGGCGCTTCAACAGCGAGCGACGACCAGCGAGTGCGACGCCATGGCCACGCCTGAGTTCGGTCGCATACCGGAGTTCAACGGCAGTTTCAGCTCCCGGAAATCATGGTACGGGCGGCTGGAACTCTTCTTCGAAGCTAACGATACACGTGACGCTTCGAAAAAGAGAGCACACTTGCCAAAGCTGTGCGGAGAAGAGATTTACGTCGTGGTTTGCGCTCTTGTGCAGCCGAAGCAGTCCAGTCAGGTGACCTTCGATGAGATTGTTCAAGCCAGAGCCGTTTAAACTGAGAGAGTTTGGCCAATGGGCGGAGCTTGTTGCCCGCTAGAACCAGCGGATTTCGCGATAACACAAAATGGCGTTTCTTCTTTGTCCTGTTTATTCCTGAAAAAACGCATGGAGTTCTTATGATCAGAGCCCCAAAATGGCGGACGGAAGTAGTCATTCCCCGGTTGTCAGATTACGCTACTGTGGTTGCCAGGCTGTCAAAATCTCCTTAAGAAGGCCGAACTTTCTCAGTATCTGCTCTGGCTCAAGCTCTAAAGGCTCATTTTGACCCGCAACCTTCGGAACTCTACTGCAGAGCACGCTCCAACGCCGCAACCAAGAAGACGGCGAAACAGTCAGTGCCTACGTGACAGCACTAAAAAATCTCGTAGCAGGCTGCAATTTTCGGACCATTACTGAGCAAGCGTCAAACACGACACTGCTGTGCAGTTCTTTTAGAGGCCAACCAGCAGCCTTGGTATAAAAATGGCGTGTTTTGCGTCTAATCAAAGGAGGAGCTATGTACGTGTACGGTGTGACAGTTTGCCTAACGCGCCGAACGCAAATTAGATTACCGAGTGTATTTCCCGAAAGCACGACTGAACTCTGGTATGATCCCCTGAGTTTGATCTCTTGCCGTTTCCCATTTTCATTTGAATGGGCATCGTACCGGCTTGCGGAAGCTTAATCACAGTTAGCCTGATGCACGTTAAAGACCTCAGTCAACCATTGTACTGCACTAGCTAAATTGTGCAACAACAGTGAAAAAATCGGACGCCGTATCGACTCATTCCACCATTCGTCTGTTTAACTTTTTCGTGCAGCTATTTTGACTTTGAATTTGACATTGAGAAGGAATGGCAGTGCAACACCCGGAATCGAACACCTGAGTGTGCAGCGCAGAATATCTTGTAATGAACTTTCAAGCTGCGATGCGTTACAGCACTCAGCCACCGCACCCCCGGCGTCGGAAGGACCCCACCCCGTAATGCGTCATTTTACAGTTTCTAAGCAAGATTGTATTTATTTTATTTTTATTTTTATTTACAATACTCGGGACCTTTCGGTCTACGCAGGAGAGGAAACATAATAAATACATAATCACGCACTCTGTGCGGGTAAAGCGCGCGCAGGTAATTCGAAGTGCCTGCACATACTTTTTACTTGCAGTATACTTAATTAAAGAAAAGAGTTAATTGGAACTTCAAAGAGCTCAGGGCTGCAACAACTGACAAGTTCTTCTGGCAGAGCGTCCCACTCAATTATTGTTCTGCAAAATAATGAATATTTGAACACATCATTCTTGTATTGATACAGTGCAATTGCTTGGTGTTGCTCGTTCTTTAGGAAGGGGCTGTCGAACGCAACAGATATTTTTCCGAATCAACTTTTGTCAGGCCCGCGTTATCCGCTGCGTGAAATAAATCCCCCAAACGTGTCGTGTGACGCTGTTGTCGGGCGGAGGAAGTTTCTTTTCTTCCTCTCTCGCGCGCGCTTGGTACGTCAGTGATAATACGAGCGGTGGCCGAGTCCGGCCTCTGCGCTGTGTGATGCGGTGGGTGGCGCTCGTATCTGTTCGGAGGCAGAGTGCCTTCATGCACACACACTCATGTGCGTTGTTAGAGTGATGACATCTCGGCCATTTCGGTCCCCATAATTTGTTTTAGGTTTTCGTAGAATGCACGCGCCGGCACGCGCAGTTGCATTCCTCGGCGTGAGCACCTAGCTCTTACTAGTAAGTGTTCTTTGGTGCCACTTTGCTTCTCACCGTGGACTTATATGTAAGAATTAGCACGCGTCGTCGGCACAAGCTACTCCAACGGATGTCTTCATCCTGAAACAGACGCACATCGAGGCACCCTACTCAGAGAGGCGGGATGCCTGGATCGCTGCCAGTGTTAGGGTGGAGACATATTATCAGTCACATAGCAGATACCAAACTCGAGCAGCAGGCACGTAGCCAGGAGTTTGTTTCCGGGGGGGGGGGGCGCCCATGACAAAATGTTGTATGAGGGGGAGCGGGAGAGGAGGTCCCAGCAAAATAAAGATTTCGTGGGCCCCGGGCCCCATGGGCCTCCCCCTGGATACGTGCCTGTCGAGCAGTAAGATGCCACCCCTCAAGACAGTCGCGCGTGAATCAGGACGCTACTCGAATCTTCGCTATTTACCGACTGATCGCGCCCGATCTGTGTGTGGGCGGTTTTAAATATTACTGGTCTGGGCATAGGCTTTGCTGCTTTGGAGTTGTATAATAACTGTAGCATGATATTTCTGAAAAGTCAAATAAAAATGTCGGTCCCCTTTTTACGACGCTCGTTTCTATAAAGTGCACGTAGCAGAGCGCGTTGAAAACTACAGAATACACAGAAAGAATAAAACACACGAAGGACGAACACAGACACACACAGTTCTTTCAATGAGCAACGAATATTTATGAAATGCCCATGACGCTACGACCGTGAACTTCGAAGAATTGAAAGAAAGAGAACGAAAAATAAAACGAAAATAAAGAAAATAAAGAAAACGAAAATGCTCAAATTTAAAATAAAACTAAATAGCTCAAAATTTTTGAAATACCAAATTAAAACGATGGAACATTTCTGGAAATTAGCCCCTGAACAAAGGGGAAAAAGGAAGAAGATAAAGAAAGGAAAATAACCCCTGAATAAAGGGGAAAGGAAGAAGAAAAGAAAGGAAATTAACCCCGAAAACGGGGAAAAGGAAGAAGAAGAGAAAGGAAAAGAAGGCAAAATTAATAAATGATCAAAACTACCTTCACGATAACTGTAGCGCAAGGAACTCCCGCTCTTTTGACGATAACACCAGAGAGGGCTCAGAAACATTGTTCGCGGCGTATTTGATCTTAAACGCCTCAGTTATTTCTTGCCCACACTTATCTCTGTGTATTTCAAGCACAGTGGTGGTTTCGAAGTTTGGGGTTCAATCGTGGCAGGTACGGGCATGGACGACTATGGGGTGAAAATCGCTGAGATGTTTCTATAGCATGGGGTTTTATCTCAAGTGACGTACAGTACCGCCTTTTCGAAATCGTACTTTGCGGAGAGCGATTGAGAGTGAGGTTAGCATTTTGTTTTGGTCAGCACTAAACGTTGAATGAAGACCTCGGGCGGCGACGTAAATATGCGTTGCTCCCCAAAGTGTGTCCAAGGTGCGCAGTAACAAATAGAAATCGTATTGAAGGCGCGCGACCGTCGGCTGGTAAAATACTTGCGTTAGATTCACATAGTCAGTCTAGTCATTTGTGCCAATGCCTTTTATTCTGTCCCGACAAATGACATGGTCGAGTCTATTGATAACCTTAGGTGGACTGAACCTACGGTGTGTGCGGGCTTTAGATAAATTTGCCTCGTTTATGTAAATTAATAACTGTTTTCTCTTTTCCGTACTCGGGGCTATGCAAGAATCGCTGAGATGTTATGGTAGCGTTGTGTGGCGGCGTTTTGCACGCTGACTCGCTATTGCATTCGCTGTGCACAGTATGTGTTCAGATGGGATGTTTCAAATCGTATTTCCGATCGATATGATATATTTGCTTTGCTTCAGTGTTAATTAAACTTTCCTGATTTAAACTGGTCCGTCCCTGATTTGAGCCTAAGTTTAAATTCGAGAGTGCAAACGGACTTGGCGCCGCAACAGGCGTAATGCGCAGAAAGAAAATAGTACCATGAAAGGAAAACAAAAGGATACGAGGCGGCTCGGTGTTATAGAAGTAATGAATGTACGAAGGATGCCATCGTACGTTTTTTTCTTGTTGAACGTTCCGCATCGCTGTGAAACGCTACAGGTATACCAGCGAAGACAACGAGCTGGCGCGAAATTTCTATCGAGCGGAAAACCTGCGTCACTTTCGTCATGGGGCGCCCGTTACATGCCTCTCCTCTCAGTTCGTTGTCTGCCACTCTACCGTTTCACTTTCGGCGGCCGCGTTTCGTGGCGACCTGCCAGGCTTTGTCAGTATAGAGGAGGATAGGGTACTGCTCTAAAAATAGCTGTCACCTGCTTTGCTCCGCGACTGTGATTCCTCACAGCAGCTCTCGACCTTTGAAGTTTCGTCAAGTTACGGTGAAACGGGAGCTATAGACAAAACGGACAGAAAACGAGCTGCCAGCATACGCTATTCAGAACTTCCAACAAAAACAATTAGTTTCTCCTCCAAGCTGGACGACATTTATCGTGCATCTTTAGATCTGCTGAAGCTCTCAAGTCACGCGTACTCAAAAAGATATTTTTTCTCGCGTGTTTGTGATTTTTACAATGCCCTGCATGCAAAAAAGGGAAAAAACAACAACAGCGTTTTCTCGAAATGGCCAAGTCACTCTGAGGGGGTACCGATAATCTGCGAGCGACTGACATAAAGAATTCGCCAACGTCCGTCAGGAGCGCGAACGGTAAATCGTCACGTAAACATACTCTCACAAGCTGCAAATATTCATTTGACTTAGCCAGACTTGGGAAGTAATCCGTTACAAGTAACGAACTACTTGTAATCCGTTACTTTTTCAAGTAATTTTGTAATTGCCACGTTACTTTTTTCGAGTGTAATTTGTAAATGTAATTTCGCTACAAAATATTGGTAACGGATTACTTTAATTACTCGTTACTTTTTAAAAATATGAGCATAATGCAGTAGCTCGAGCAATACGAGCAGAACATTCAGCAGCATAAAGAGAGCAAGTTCAACAAAATACAAAACATTAGGAAGCGGAGAATAGCCGAAAAGAAAACACGATTTTTTGTACGACCGGTCACTAGAACCACTAGAGAAACGGGCAAGGCATGTACGAATATACGAATGGCAAATATCAAGCAAGACAACGCCGAGTAGGCTCTCCGTCGCCTGCCATCGTGTTTTCCTTCTTCTCCCGGGCAGGAGAAAGCTCTTCGTGTTTATTTGTTTTTCTTTCACACCGTTTCACCCTTTTCAACTTCTTCGACGTCTCCCGCCACCTGCACAGACATTAAACGCGGGTCCGTACCCTCTCGATTCGCGGGTTCACAACTCGCGTAACAGACGATGTAGCCTCACGCGAGGTGGTCGAATTATCTCAGTCTTTGATGTGCGCTACTGTATTCTAGCACGGTCTTGAGGCACGGCTGAAAAGCGCCCGGCGCGAGGCTAAGAGCATCGTCTTCGAGGGTACGGACGATACTTCTTTTGGCTTACTCGCCTGGGCGTTTTGTTCGAGTCCACTCCTCACTTTTACAGTCAACTGTCAACATAAAGGGGGAGAAGGGGAGGCCATCTAAGGAGTGCTGACAGAGAGAGAAGAGAGAACGCGTAAAAGTGGTGTGATGCTCTATTGCTTTGTGAGACCGATGGCCACCGCTTCTGTCGCTCTCTATGCCCTCCTCCCCTGGCCTCCACGAATATTGGCATGAAAGTGAGAACCGATGAACGGTCGATAACCCGTAACCGCCACTTTTTCTCTGACTGGTCGAGTTTTTGGTCATGGAGTGTCCGTCGTCTCCATGGCAATCTCTTAATGAGATGTATCAAAATTCAGAGAACGGAAACCTAGACTTTCAATGCAGACTTTGCTTGCCAAAAAAACACACATTGTCATCAGCAAGAACAACAAACTCTAATTTACGGAAACACATCAAGGTAAGCTGGGACACCTGCATTCTGCATACATTGTAACGTTAGAACCAATTTCTTTTTTTTCTTCCTTGTGAATAACAGGCGAAACACCCGAGTCAAAAGGCAGCTTTCGTAGATCGCTTCTTTAGCTCCGAATCTCGTAGCGGAGGTAGACGCTGCTACTGAGCATGCGCACCGCTAGCTTTGTCTGCACAATTCCAGGGATCATTTCCGGAGGCCGTAAGCTGGCGGGATGGCGGGTGTGGTTGCAGCTTTCGGTGCCTTGTCAGCTTACAGGTGAACGGCGTGCACCTACACTCTTTCTCTTGAATACAATATTTTATTTTTACAAGGACTACCATAATACGGGCGTATGGGAAATGAAAAGTAGTGTTGCAGAATATTTTTCAGTAATATCAAAATTGTTTCTAAGTAGAAACAATTTTATATTTCTGAAAAAGCTGTACGGTAAAAGTAACGTGAAAATAATTTGTAATGTAACGAGTAAAGTAACCCGTTACCTTTCAGCGAAAGTAATTTGTTATGGTAATCCATTACATTTGAGGCTAGGTAATTTGTAATTGTAATCCATTACATTTTTCAAGTAACGAGCCCAAGCCTGGAGTTAGCAAGTAGAATACACTAACGACATGTGAATATTATAGAGCACAGGATATCATTTCTCGGTACTTCAAGACCATTTCTCTAGTCCTGAACGGTCGCGCGACGTGCCGCGGCTGTACGCTCCTGCTCTCGCCCACGGAGTTGTGTGGTCAAGTGCAAAAGGCCATGCCCTCACCCACAAAAGCACGTTGTCTCGTCTGCTGCTTAAACCCCTACAGGAGAGCGATAGCTCTGCGTGTTCTACAGACAAGGGCGGACGCAGGTATTTCTTGAGGGGGGGGGGAGTCAGGGATTGGTCAGCGTATCATATGCTTAGGACCCCTCCCCGCTTTCCCGTTTCCACGCCCTAAATATTTACACATGCAGAATTCACGAGGTGGCCAGAACATCCGGACCCCCCTCTGAATCCGCCCCTGTCTACAGGTGCGTGTTGCGGTAAAACTCTGTACGTCTCTCCTGAGGAAGACAAAAAGATAGGCTCTGTGACCCCCTCCCAAGCTAGCAAGAACAAACAGAAGTATACTCGTTTCTACTGAAAGGTTTCCAAAATAGTGGCCAGACACTGGAAAAGCATATGTCACAGAACTTGGTTTGTGAAATGGCATTATTTTCGAGCAAGAAATCACCTGCTCACCACTGGGACGACGAAATTGTGACTATTTAATGCGTCAAGTGTACTAGCGCTCATGAAAAAAAAAATCTGAACACATCCTTCTTCCAACGGCCTATGTCGGATAACAAACAGTTTTTTTTTAAACTTGTATCCACAAATAAATTTATTGCTACACTTGTATATACACGTGAATTAAACGAAGTCAAACTGCATTTGTGATTAGATCTTGATGTCTATACCAACTACATTCATATTTTTTAGGGCTTCATTGAACCATAACTCCAACAATAGTTAATGGAACACGATGGGTCGATCTCACCAGAATACCTCAACGTGCGAAGCTTCCACAGACGGTCGCTTACGAGTATTCTTAATGTGGGACTTCTGAAGCCTTCGCTTGGCCTTCGCTTGCCATAGGGAGCCTGCTTTCGGCCCATGACGCCAGAGGCGAACGCAACACTTCCGAGCGACATATATTCAAACACAGCAAACGCCAAGCGCAACTGCGTTGAACTGGCCAGCGTCCTCTCTTGCCAGCGCAATAAAAAATCGCGTATGAATACAAAAAAAATGTGTGCACCAGGCAGCACGGCGAAACTGCTTGATTAAGGAACATTTACAAAGATAATAAGGTGATTATAACATGGGAAGGAAAAGGCAACGAGGAAAATAGGGATAGGACAGAGGCCTTAGGGAGGGGTGCCCGTTATCACCCTTGCTGTTTATGTTGTATCTGAGAGGATTGGAGGATAGACGAAAGAAGAGTGGGCTTGGATTCACCCTTTCGTACAGTAAGCTAGGCCAAAAAATTCAGCAATCCTCAACGGGATGGATGTATGCGGATGATATCGTACTAATGGCTAACAACAGGATAGATTTGCAGGAATTAATGAGCATCTGTGGTAGGGAAGGGGAGGAATTAGGTTTAGAATTCAGTAATGAAAAATCAGCAGTCTTGATTTTTAATAATGATGAAGTTGAGAGGCTGAAGATACAGAATATTACAGTGGAGAGAGTTAGTAAATGCAAGTATGTAGGAGTATGGATATGTGATGGTGCAGAGTATCTCAGTGAGCATGAAAAATATATAATAGGTAAGGGCAACAGAAATGCAGCTGTAATGAAAAATAGAGCACTTTGGAATTACAACAGGTATGAGGCGGTGAGAGAGATTTGGAAAGGGGTCATGGTGCCTGGCTTGACTTTTGGAAACGCAGTGCTATGCATGAAATCTGAAGTGCATGCAAGACTAGAAATAAAACAGCGCGGAGTAGGTAGGCTGGCTTTGGGGGCACATTGCAAAACGCCAAACCAGGAGGTACAAGGAGACATGGGATGGGCGTTATTTGAGGGCAGGGAAGCTGTGAGCAAGGTAGAATTTGAGGATCGGTTGAGGCAAATGGATGGGGAGCAATGGGCACGAAAGGTTTTCAGATTCTTATACATGAGGAGTATAGACACAAAGTGGAGACAGCGCACTAGGAAATTAAGAGGAAAGTTTTTAGGCTATAGTGGGGTTACGGAAGAGCAGGTCTCAGTTAAGGAGAAAGTTAAGGCCACAGAAAGAGATCGGTGGCTAGAGGGAATGCAGACAAAGACGGCTCTGGAAAGCTATAGATTAAACAAAACAGTTATTGCCAAAGAAAGCATTTATGACAATTCTAGGGGAGCTCATTGTTGTTTGAGGCAAGGACAGGTGTTTTACAGAACCAGAACGTACAGAGCGAAGTATCAGGAAATGGATACAGTGTGCGCTGCTTGTGGAGAGGAGGACGAGACAGCTGAGCACTTGATACTCTACTGTAAAGGGCTTCACCTATGCCTACCGAAGACAACATAGATTTAATAAAGTCATTGGGTTTTAGAGACAGCGAAGGAAAAGTGGATTTCAAGACAGTAGAGATTACCAAGCAAAGATTAAGTGAATGGTGGCAGAAAGCACGAGAAAACTAGGTATTTTCTTATTAACTGATGGCAAGGGGTTTTTATAGCCTCACTTTCTTTTCAGTGCGGAGTGAATATAGTTTTTACATTTAAATATTCTAAGCTTAAATGGTAAGACAAAATGGCTAGGTGGCGAAAGCTACCGCCCGATCCAAAGGGCTCAGCCGTATTCATCCATCCATCCATCCATCTCTCGTCCTTGCAGACAGGGACCGCCATCTAGCGGGAGGAGGAACAAATTGCAAAACACATAAAAGATAGTTGAAAAGTTGCTTTCGGAAATATCGCTCTAGTTCCGAAACGGATTAGCCTACGCTAATTATAAAGCAATGCAGC